>JAHWFP010089754.1:114864-133876 GCA_023313725.1 Lithobius niger
CCTGTTCGGGACCCTCCAATTTTAAGTGTTCTGGAAGACTAACTCCCAATCAGGAATCAAATCCCTGTCTTGACTTTTCTGGCATATTAATACAGCCGTAATAAACAAGCGAGAAACCCCAAGACAATTTGGATTATCCCTGTTACGGAGCAAAAGAACGAACCCTTGAATTTGAAAACAAAGTGCGGGACCAATCGATGTGAAAACAAAACGGACCTACTCTACACCAGTTTGTTTGTTGACGAGTCTTTCGTGGCAGTTTTCGTCCATTTTGCTCAGCTCTCTCTCTCTCCATTAACTTGTTAGCCAATTAGGTTCGGCAGGCCAAACTGCATCCATCCCGACCTAAGTACGATTTGCATTATTATAATGCCACTTCTCCCCGTGCAGAAGCTGTGCGGAGGAAACTGATGAGGAACAGCGGGATGCTCGGCGCATTCTTGGGACAAAACTGATTTGTTTTTAATGAACGAGCTTGCGCAGTTTGCCGACGGAATGTCAGTTTCATGCTGTGGTGGCGCTAGCGTACACATCCCATTCCCCGAGGCTATTGCGTCAGATTCCTCCTCATTTTCAAGCCTGTAGCTTGGCAGACATCAGACGCATTTTCTTTTGCCGTGTTTGCGGAGAAGGAAATTAGAGGTTAAGTTTTTAGCTCAATTCCGTCGTCTGCAGAGCCGTTTTTAAAAATAAAAACTGTAATTTTGCGTAGCCCGGGAGCCGCCTGTTGTTTCCGTTCCCTCCCTTGTATGGCACGTGGACTAGCCTTGGTACTTTGGCTCGGACATTGAGATGATAACAGTTCTTGCAGCTGGCACTGTGAGGTGCTGCATGTCTTATGAGTAGGTTATAGCATTATTATGAACCGATTACAGCAAAAACGGTAGATGGAACGGCCATGGTGTAGAAGAACTAGAGTGGTAGCCGATCGCCTTCGAAACTCTAACTTTCGTTCTTGATTAATGTAAACACTAGAGGCCAATCACGGCTCTGTTTATTGCCTTTTCTTTCGCTTTAGAAAGTTAATTATACTGCATCTTACCTCTTCCAAGCGTACGTGGGCCCCTAGCGGTAGCTGCGGCTACTAATACCTCTACTAATGGTGCAGCATCGAAGGCAAAGCATTATCAGAGGTATCAGTAGCCGAAGCTACCGCCTGGGCCCGCGTAGGCTTGGACGAGCTAAGATGCAATATCTATGTACAAGGTTCGCACGTAACCGACGAAACCATTTTCATGGCTTTTTCAGGGCTTTTCAAGGATATCGCAGTACCAATTTCAAGGTTTTTTTTTAACTCCATTATTTTGCCAGATATCATCCTTGGCACCATTGTGCTATTAGTTTGCAGTAGAAAGTTAAACCGTTGTAAACAATGACAAACATTGTTTGTCATTGTTTTTGTCATTGTCATTGTGGGAGAGATGAACGTAACCAATGGACAAGAAGGAAGGAGAAAGAGAGCTACTAACAGTAAGTGCAACAGCACGTACTCAGGTGTCCATCCTGGCAAAAAAAATGCTTGCACTACACTGCAGCTCTCTTTCTGTCTCCACTTCAATCCAAGGGGAACAGCGTTCAAAGAAGAAATGGATCCGGCTGGCAAATTATTTTTATTGATTTACTTAATTTTTTCTATTGATTTGTTTATGCCTAATGTTACGGCATTCACCTCATTCAAAACAAAGTATACCCACAAAATTCAACCGACAAAAAACTTTCCAATTTTCAAGGTTTTTCAAGTCTTGAATTTTTGGTTTTCAAATTTGAGGCTTTCAAGGCCATGTACGAACCCTGTAAGGTATAACGTTCTAATCTATGGTAAAACAGGATCGGGGATGATACATGGTAGGCTGCTTTTACCGAACGAACAGATTCAGCTTTTGCGGCGTTCTAGCAGTAGCATTTCCGCTTTGGAGTTGTGGTTGCCGCCATTGAGAAATACTAGTCCGACGAGTAGGGTTACTAACACATGCACGGCTTCAATTAAAGGGACACCCGGCCAGCCTTATAACAGCCAGGTTTTGTTTTAGATTAAGATTAACAACAAGTTTTTGCTAATAATGATACAAAACACCGATTTTGTATCGGTCATGTCGAATCCTATGAGCGCACATCACCGACTGGCCAATATGCGCGTTGTTACGAACGATGCTCTTGACATGACGACGAGTTCAGTGAATCCAGTAGAGTTGGGTCCTTTTACCAACTAACGGAAGAGTCCAGTTTGGAACCCACTTGGGGGAGGGCAAGTATATAGCTAAATGGGGTTAAAGGACTAGCAGTAAACCCTATTCCCGACTAGCTTTCATTCTGCCATCCCACAGTTCGACTCTTCCATTCTCTCGTAGAATGGCCCAACTCGATCCTCACGTAACTGTGGCAGTATTTTACAACCTTCTGCACATTGTTGATTAATGGTGTGTTAGAAATAAAGAAATACAGATGAGGGCCTATTTCTGTTGCCCTTTGGACTTAATAGTCAGACTGCCTGAGTGGGAATTGAACCCTTGACCTTTGAGACCAAAGAAACGTCCATAGGCAGTATTTAACACGTGCACACATCCGTATATATATACGCAAACACTTTCCAATTTTTCCGTGCAGGGTCGGATGAAGGGGGGTGCTTTGGGTGCTGAAGAACCGGGCCACGGGCCGAAAAGGGCCTCAAGGGTGCCTCACTGTCACGGGAAAAATAAAATAAGATGCTATATGTAATAAAGATTTTTTTTTTTTACTTTTACTCTTTTTACAAAAAAAAATTATTGTTCAAAAAAAGAAAACTCCTTTTTTTTTGGCGGGGTGGGGGGGGGGGATAGGGCCACACAAAAAATCTTAAGCATCAGGCCTGTACGAGGTTCAATCCGGCACTGTTTCTGTGTTAGAAGGCAAATTTCTTTTGCATAAACTTTTAATAACCTATCCGGCTCCCCTTTTTTAATAACCGGTGCTTTTTTGTTTTACTGTTGCATGGTTTTAATCCATTAATGGAATTTCAATGATTGAAATACAGCAGTAAGGTTTCACGTGGACTAAACACTATCGCAACATTGTGGATTCTTAAAGGACCGTACCTGAAACGTCAAAAGAGTTCTTTTTTTTTGTTTACTGAGTTTTTTGTATAGGCTCGCCAACATTTTCGTTTTCTTTTACAATGTTTATGTTTACAAGAAAGTGTTGCTACCTATCTGTCTCTCCCTTCCCCTTCTGCACGGCCTCCTTTCGTGGTTCAGCCCAATTTCTCAGTTGCGACAAGGTCAGGGGTGTTACCAGACAGAGCTTTCCTTGGGCGGACAGACAGATACAAAGGTCGTTACGGCGCCATTACTCGTCATTGACAACGCCCCCAAGAACGCCCCGAAATCGGCTCGAGACTTAGAGGGCGGAAGGGGGTCTTCGTTGGTTGAGGCAACTTTAATGTTACTACCACACAGCCATAGGCGAACCATGATTAATTGACCCACTAGGGCCGGCATGGGAGATAAAGTAGGCCCGGAAATTAAATCTTTAAGCTTTTTTATGTTTCTGTGCAAGGGGTGTGATGTGTTTCACGGAGTGTGGAATGAAGATGTGGGTGGTGAGTGGGTAAGGGGATATTTTAATTTTTCGAGCTCTCTTGTGTGTATTTTTGGAGTTTAGTAAAAAAAAAAAAAGGACCCAAAAAGGAAAGTCTGAGAAAAATAAATACTATAGGCGAGAAATATGCGTTAAAACAATCTGGGAAAAGGAGTCTGTTGGAAAAAAAAAGGATTGGAAAAAAAGTCAAGGAGTAAAACAGGATCTGGTGAAATCCAACTCTGCCTGGTGAAATTCGAGCTGAGGCAACTTACGACAAAATTTATACATTCCTTTCCTTCTGTCGCAGGTCTTTCTACCCCCCCCCCCCCCCTAAAAAAAAACTCATTTCCCGTCCCCCATCCCGGTCGTCGTGTTTTAGTGATGTCTCATCTTACCGGAAGGGTCTCGTCTCGATTTGGATTTGATGGCTTTCAAATCGCATGCGATTTCATCAAAAGTCGTGGGCGAACCATGATTTTCGCTCTTTTTGGTGAAAAAAAAAGCATAAAGTGCGACCCAATGGGCTCCAGTTTGGGGTGAATCGCTCGTCAAACACGAACTTCGAATATGACGTGATTTTGACGTAATCGTTGCCATGTTTGGACACGACGTCGCCAACCATTCGCCAAAATCGCGTCGTATTCGAGGTTTGTGTTTCACAAGCAACTCGACCCGGTGTCTAAGAGCTGTGTGCCCACGACAACTTTTGAACCCGTCGTACGATTCATATGAAATTTTCCCTACGCTTTCTTTGTAGACATAAATTCTGAAATTAATGAAACTGGGCGGCTTTATTGACTTTAAAAACATCAAAATTAATCTGACATCAGCTCGGCACAGTACTGATGACATTTCAAGGAAATGAATCGGTAATTAATATAATTCTAAAAACTCGACGCATCAATGGACACGTAAAGCACGTTTTTTTTTTTTTTTTTTACCCAATCGTATTTTTTGTGCCGGGTTTACAGGAAAAACATTGTTAACGCCAAAACTATATGAAGATATGATTGGTGCGATTGAATTGAAGATATGAATTGGTGCGCCGTTTCTTTTCTGTTCGTGGTTGCTTTTCAGTTGTAATATTTCGCAAATATGTATAAGAAATGTGTAAATTTACTTGGCCAATAAACAGACGCTAAGCCAAATCCGCTGGAACTTTACATGTTCGTAAGAAGCTAACAGCCAATAATAATCTGACCAAAATGTTCGATGGCCACGAAAGATGTGACGTCACTCAAAAAACCCCTGTGGGTAAAGGGACCAACCTGTTTTAGCCACACAAACTAGATGAAAGAGTGTATTCCCGTTTCGCCGAATCCCGTTTCACCGAAAATTTCACCCAATTTCACCGAAAATTAAGCTCGCCTTAGATTTCGGTGAAAGCTGGGGAATTCCCGTTTCGCCGAATCAAAATATTTTTCAAAAGTTTAACAGTCGAGAAGTTAAAGAAGCAGTCCAACTTCGACAGAGGTATGTGAAATTGCGTTTTCTGGTGGTTTAGGTGCATCGAGTGTGGCAGCGCGAGCTTGGCTGAGGCAATTTGAAAAAAAAAATATTCGGCGAAACGGAAGTTCCTACTTCGTGGAAAATTAAGACACTGACTAAAAGTCGGTGAAACGGAATTCAGCGAACCAGGAATTCCCTCTTCGCCGAAAAGACAATGATGAAAATTCGGTGAAACTGGATTCATACCAAAACCAAAAACCAAAACCAGTAAAAGGGGACCGCCAAGTTCTGAATGGTTCGGCCCTTCAAAGGAGTGATATCAACACACAAAACATTCGCCAAGTTAATCGCACCGACTAATAGTTCAAAGGTTAAATGAACAAAACTTTCGTGGTTACGCGTCCTCCCGCGCCATTCCCGTTACACCCCCAGGCTTCAAACCAGAGAAGGTAAGCAGTTCGTATCGTACTGCAGCCATTCGTCCAATTTGATAGCTGGAAACCTTCCCGTTATCTCGTTATCGATAAAGAATTACGCTATGGGAATTAACATGGGGATGAGCGGACTAGAAGTAGCTAGCTATCTAGCAACACATTTGCTACGTTATTGAGGGTAAGATTTTGCACTGAAAGCTGCTTAGGTGACATTCCTTCACGAGTTAATTTTTGTCGGGTGGGTCATTGCGCTCCATTTTACCACAATTTAAGCTTTTGTACCACATAATTATTTTTCCCAAGACCTGAAATGTGCCCAACTTTGCTTCTGGGTATTCGACTGTTACGCTATGGCATCGCGCTACAACGTTTTACCTTCTCGACAGTTGAATTGATGCGATGTTTGTTGGCGCGACACACTAGAGTGTTTCTAGATAACTATTTAGCAAAAATGGCAAGAATACGAACAATATAAAAAAAAATATAAAGTCATTCGTTCATAATCTACAGAATTTTTACAACATTAACAGTGAGCTTCGAATCGAGTATCAATGGGCGTTTCAAATTAGACCGAGGACACAAGCCAACTCTACTTGTGAAAGTGTTAAGGCTTAGGTGTGTCCCCTGTTTGATCATGCAAACTTGAACTTATTCTTTTAATAGCTTTAGTTGCACGCAGGGCACACCAATACGTCGAGACTTCAATGGAAAGTCATAAAATACGCCGTTTAAAATGTGTCACGCCGCCGAATTCCGAAACCCACCCACTGATTTGAATATTGGCTGTTGCTGAATCTGGACGTGCCAAATATCGAACAGGAACCCAGCAAACGTCGAACAGGTTGAGCGAACACCGCAAAACTAATCAAGTCGCAAATCGAACTCGATTAGACGATGCAGAACAAAACGAGTTCTTGTACTTAACCGGCGATCTTTTTTTTTTTTTATTATTATTATTTTCGTTCGTGTCGGCGCGTAGGGTTTCTTATCTTGAGAACTCGCAGATCTACTTAGCCTACTTAATTTGGCGGAGCGTCTATCGAGAGCTTAATTAAAATTGGTGGATATTTTTCCGCAGCTAGTGTCGCTGTTCGCGCTGAAGTTGGAACTGTTTGGAAGTAGGTAATGCACTTTCACTTTTTGTTAGAAGGTCACAGGAGAAAAAAAACCGTTCCGCCGACAACCTCACACCCAACAAGAAACAAACAGGAGATGTTGATTTGTGATTAACTGGGTGTTTCCTCGTTTTTTTTTTTTTTTTTGCTTCAAGGTTTTTAAAAAAATATCTGAAATAAAGGCGATGTTGACAACAATGAAAGAGGGTGCAAAGGGGCGGGTCATAAAATGACGTCACGCACCGAGGGGTCATTAACTGGCCAACACCGGAATAATTAATTGCAAACGTGGATTACCAAAGATTACTAGTGGAGTAACACCGCATTACCATTTTATTAAATTTATTTCTTTAATCCTTAAGTCAACCGAAGTAATTTCATGCTTGTGTGACTGAACCGGCTCAATTTTGAACATTACTAGCCTTTTTTTGGAGAGAAGAAATATCTGTAAAGGGGGGAGCAACCCGGGGATTTGAACCGGGAAATCTCCGATCATCGTAAGGGCTGAAAGATAACTGGCCAGAATAAGTTCCTATAGCTGCTGAAAGAGTATGGTAGCCTCTCACGATACCCAGGCCAACAATCCTGGCGGGACTTTGCCAAGATTCCCTTTCCAGGGGTTTGCAAACCAGGCCGAGCTCTCTCACCACTCCGCCACGAATGCCGAACAAAATCCCCCAGGGCAGAATCCCTCCGGATACAATCCCCCCACCCCCCCCCCCCCGGACAAAATCCCACCACTCGTTGGACAAAATCCTCCTCCTTTAAAGATATGTTAGCACAAATTCCCCCCTTAAACAAAATATTGTTTTTCACAAATAAGAAATATTTTATCGCATTTTATTAAGATATTTAATAAAAGTTTAAATATTTTGAACATTTTTGGTAAGTCGGTGGCAATTGTCAAAACGGATGGTGTATCCAACACCAGATAAAAATCTGTGTAGTGGCGCATCACAATATGTTCAGTCTAGCTTGCAGGTCCACATATTTTCTTTCTTTTTTTATTCTGAGGTGGAAGGGGAGGGGTTACCTGCAGAATCTTAAGGAATTTTTGCCCAAAAGTGGGGGCCCTGGAAAAGAAATCGGGTTGGAGGAGACTTTTGTCCCGGGCACCACCATTTCTCTCGACGACCCTGATTATCAGAGTACTAGGGGTACAGATAAAAGTTCGAGGCGTCCACTGGACTGCCGTGGTTAGCCTAAGAAAGGGCCTTAACTACGCCAAAGTTCATTTCCAGAAAATAAAAGAAAACTGTCTTTATGCCATCGTTAATAATTAAAGCATAGGAATTGGTTTGGGTTAAAAGTTAATAAAAAAAAATAAGACAATTTTACACGAATTATCTATCACCTATGAGAGAATCACAACTGAAGTTAACGCCTATTAACCTAATTGTAGTCATAGTAACCGAACTGTCGGTCATAATAAAAGTTCTTATTTTCCACTGCATGAGTTTATTTAATGCAAAACGTCGTAGTAAAGGTTTCCGTTGTTATTATTTACGTTGCCAAAATTTCACGTTAACTTAAAATTGTTAACTAAGCAACTGTACACAGGCCGGGGCGTCGGACGAACGCCTAATGGGATAACTGTCTAATATTTGCATAAATAAAAAATCTGGAAAGTCGTCTACACGGAATATCGTATAGTGGATAATCGTATAATGGACAAACGTCTAACTGGATCAACGTCTAACTGCGGTTTCTGATGTTATATGTATAGCCGCAGCGAGAGCGGTAGGCGAGCGAGGTAGGGACATTAGACGATAATCCATTATACGAATTTCCAGTTAGACGATAATCCATTATACGAATTTCCAGTTAGACGGATTTTCATTATACGAATTTCCTGTTAGACGATTTTCCGTTATACTGTTATACGGTATACGTTCTTCCAATTATGCGGTTTTCCAGTTAGATGATTATCCCTCGCCCCCACAGGCCCAATGCTTAGTTTGCAGCAAGGCAGCTGGTACTGCGTTTGTCCTTAACGACGGGCGAATTACGTACAGAAAAGGGGGATTTTATCCTACAACAAGGGGGATTTTGTCCGATGGACAGCGAGATTTTGTCTGGGGGATTTTGTCTGGGGGGATTTTGTCCGGAGGGATTCTGTCCTGGGGGTTTTGTCCGAATACCTCAGCCGCAATGACCTGAAACATTAACTAGGATTACCTTGATTACCCAGCTAAAATTGTGTGGTATACTTCGGAATTTTTATTTTTATTTCTTTGCTCTTCGAGTGGTCAAGCCATGGAACTCACTTCCGGAGGATGTGGTCAGGGCTCCGTCTCCATGTCTTTCTTAAACTTTTACAGCGTCTACCACTCACTTGTTACTTGAAACGTACTTACTAATCTTAGTTTAGGAGCGGCGTTAGTGGCCCTGAGTCCTGCCGTTATCCTTGCCTTGTGGCTAAAGTTTTTATTATTATTATTATTATTATTATTATTATTATTATTATTATTATTAATACTGGATTACTACAACGAATACTTTGGATTACCTCCGGATTACCACTGTTTTTCTGGTTTCCTTATAACCTCTGAAACACCAAGGGGTTACTGAATATAGACACTGAATACCAAGAATCCCAACGGATTACTAGGATTATTACCTAATATTACCTAGGATTACAGGATTTTGTAGGTCGTGGGGATGAAAATTCAGTTGAGTTTACTTTCAGGCAGTGAGGCACCCACGAATATTATAAAAAAAAGCTGGCTTTATTAAAATATTAGGTCCTTAACAGCCTTTGACCCTTGGTCACTAAGAACATGTTAAAAAACGTACATAAAATTGCCTGCAGTGTATAGGTACAACCCACCACACTGCAGTGACCTATAGGATTACCTTGATAGCCAAGCTAAAAAATTGTGACTTATACTTCGAAATACCGGATTACTATAGGAATACTTTAACGGTTTCCTAAATTACTAGATGTTTTACTACACATATTACTGGATTGCTTCACGGAATACTTCGGATTACCTCCGGATTACCACTGATTTTCTGGTTTCCTGTGTCCTCGAAAATACCTATGGGATTACTGAAGATAGACAATAAAAACCAAGAAAACCAACGGATTACTAGGATAACGTGATGATTACCAAGAAATACTGCAAATTACTCCTGGATTGTCAAGCATTCGTACACCGGATTAGCAACATTGATTCCCCCCTCACGTGACGCTCAACGAATTGGGGGGGGGGGGGGGGTGATGTATTGTGACATGGTTGATTAAATTTATAGTGGCAAACAGAATTGGCATTATAGTGTCCGGGCCTATCTTGAGTTCTCCGCAGAACGAACACAGATAATCGATTGTACGTTTTAAGTAGCAGAGTGCCTTGTAGATATCCAAGATGGTTACAAAAACAGTGGCGGCCATCGGTTAAAGCCACCCCATCCAGGAAGACGTAGCCGATCACAAAATCTTGCAGGACTCAAGATACGCCGCGCACACAATAATAATCGTAGGTTCATTGCTTGTTTCTGAAGTTGCTGTAAAAAATTCAAAACTACTGCATACTTCGAATTATTCGTTATTTTCATGCCATGCCAACTGTTTCATAATAACTACGAAATTTATTTACGCCAAATGGGAAATTCGGGCAAAAAATCTGAGAGGAAACACATTAGCGAGCTGTGGAAACCCTACCTACAGCAAACTACAGGGGTGTGCTGGTATGGACAAATATGTGAAAAGTTTGAAAATTTGCTAACGGGACACAAAAAGTGAAAAATTTGATAAAATGTAAAAAAAAATACGAGTGGTGGTGTGGAATAAAGGCAAACCGCACAAACTCAAGTACTATTGTGCGCGCGGTGTATCTTGAGTTCAGCTAGTATTTTGTGAGCGGCTACGTCTTCCTGGAGGGGGTGGCTTTAATCGATGGCCGCCATTGTTTTTGTAACCATCTTGGATATCAACAAGGTACTCCGCTACTGAAAACGTACAATCGATTATCTGTGTTCGTTCTGTGGAGAACTCAAGATAGGCCGCGCACACTATAAAAACAATCGAGTCTCCTGCAATTTTGGTCCCAGGCGTCAAGTTTAAATTAGCAGAAGACATAACAAAGTGTAACATAGTGTAACAAAGGAGGGGCTGAAATTCTGCAAGAGCAGTAGGAAAAGAAGTTATTTCCTAAGTATGATTTTTGAAGTTGTATTTTTAAATCTTGCCATAAGTATGTTATTAATAAATGCACGAGCAGAATAATTACGTGGATTTAACTTTATTTCTAATATAACAAATTTTAAAGGCAACAACAAAAAATTAAATTTTACATAAATTACAAAGATTAGGCTACGTACTTACACACTAGTAAAGAAAAAAATTCGATTGAACAACTGTGATACATACCGTGGGTGGTGTGATACATTTTTAATGACGCACAAAATAAAACGTAGGTAAGCGAAGAATGAGAAAAAATTAAAAATAAGAATGTAAAAAAATGTGGAAAAAATCAAAGTAGGTATGCAAAAAATGTGAAAAAAATGAAAAATAGGAGTGCCAAAATGTGAAAATAATGAAAAGTGAGTATACGAGACATGTTGAAAAATGAAAAATAGGAGTGTGAAAACATGAAAAGTAGGTGTGCGAAAAATGTGAAAAATATTTTAAAAATAGGAACGTGAAAAAATGAAAAGTAAGAAGGTGAAAAAAAATGTGACAAAATTAAAAGTAGGTATGTGAAAAAAAAAATAAAAAATAGAAATGTGGAAAAATGAGAAGTAGGCATTTGAAAAATGAAAAATAGGAATGTGAAAAAGGGACAAAATTAAAAGTAGGTACCGGTATGTGAAAAAAAAAATAAAAAAAGGAATGTGGAAAAAATGAAAAGTATGCTTTTGAAAAATAAAATATAAGAATGTGAAAAAAAGTGACAAAATTAAAAGTAGGGCCCGGTATGTGAAAAAAAAAATGAAAAATAGGCATGTGGAAAAAATGAAAAGTAGACTTTCGAAAAATGAAAAATAGGAATGTGAATGAAAAAATTCCGATACCGCGGGCAGCACCTCTGCTATCCATAAGTTACCACTTTGCATCTGGTTGATGCAATGCGAGACGGCCGCTCTATCTCCTCTTCTTCTTCAAAGTATATCGGCGTGTGGGAGTTCAACAACATCCTGGTCCATGGAGATCACGGTTTCGGTGCACCTTGCCTTGAACTGACCCGCTCACGGACGGACAGAGATGATGCCCACGCGGACACGAGTTCAAAGTGGCCGACGATAGAGATAAGAGGGATCGGGCCTGAATGTATAAAAATAGGCATTTACTACGGAGAATAACTTAATTGGGGGATATAAAGTAAGACATAAGACTACACTTCCGGTTTCTGTTGTTGTTGTTTGGGGCCCTCTTCCCGCCCTCCATCTAGCTGGAAAATAAAAATAACAGTTTCTGAAAGTTGTTAAGTCCATTTTAAATTGTTCTTCGGCCTCAACCATGTTGGCCGGGCGAGCGAAGCCGGCGAGGTCAAATACTCGACTGAGGATGGATTTTTTGGCTGTTGTCGTTTTGTCTGTTTGGGGCACGATGACATTCGAAATTTTTTATGGTGTGGATGAAATTTCCCTTGCAGGGCTCCCAGTCCTCCTATATTTACTATTTTTTTTTATAGGATTCCTATAAAGCTCCTATAAATCGTGAAATGCTCCTATATTTCTTATATTTGTCTGTTCCGAACTGAAATATTGCTCTGGTTGCGGTGTAGTTTCCCTGCTACACTAATTACTTAGATCCTAAACCAATTTCCCGTTAGTATGAAAACGAAACTTGAATATGTCGAGCGGCCAAACAGGGCCAAGTCAAGCATGTACCGACCGTGTTGTACATTTAAAAGTGATTTTTTATGTTTTGGTTATTGTATTGTAGAACAACCAAAAATATTGCTGTCCTGTAATACAATAAGGACTCTCTCCCACTGTATCCAGGCTAATAATTCTTATAAACCTCCTATAAGTTTTGTTTTATTTTCGTGTCAAGCTCCTATTTTTTAACAAAAATATTCCCATATTTCCTATTTTTATCCTTTAAAGTTGGCTGGGAGCCCTGCAAGGGAGCTTTGTTGCAAGATAGAAAAACGTGGGGAGGCGAAATTCCTGTGTAAAATATTTTCGGGAGATATTCGCGGTAGAGCTGAAGCAATAGCTTATGACCTTAGCTGGCCTGTCAGCCACGGTCTGCCCCGATAGTGTTGTGGTCAAAGTGTCTGGCCTAGTCTGTGGGAAGTCCCGGGTTTGAGCCCCACTTGGGGCATGTTGACTTTTCTTCTTTCTCAGATTAGCGTGTCTTGTAATTTCATGAAATCAGGCTTTAACGCGGACTGTTCGCTTCGTTAACCCCGTACCTTGTGATTTTGTTCATTTGTTAAATGCACTAATTTCTAAAGTGCAGAACATTGGCTGACTTCAGCTCCTGCTGAGATAAACAGGTCTGATTGGCTTCTGCAAAGGGTGCCTTCAACATAAGTCCCCTTCAGCATCAGATGTGACTTGCTAGTCCACCTCAGTCCCCTTCAACATCAGAGGTAACTTGCCAGTCCATATCATTCCCCTTCAACGTCATTCCCCTTCAACATCAGTCCCCTTTAACGTCAGTCCCCTTCAACATCAGGCCTCTTCAACATCTGACCTCTTCAACATCAGAGGTGACTCGCCAGTGCACCTCAGTCCCCTCCAACATCAGTACCCTTCAACATCAGAGGTAACTTGCCAGTCTACCTCATTCCCCTTCAACATCAATCCCTTTTAACATCAGTCCCTTTCAACATCAGTCTTCTTCAACATCAGCGGTTACCTGTCTGTCCACCTCAGTCCCCTTCAACATCAGAGGTAACTTGCCAGTCCATATCATTCCCCTTCAACGTCATTCCCCTTCAACATCAGTCCCCTTAACATCAGTCCCCTTCAACATCAGGCCTCTTCAACATCAGACCTCTTCAACATCAGAGGTGACTCGCCAGTGCACCTCAGGCCTCTTCAACATCAGTCCCCTTCAACATCAGAGGTAACTTGCCAGTCCACCTCATTCCCCTTCAACATCAATCCCTTTTAACATCAGTCCCCTTCAACATCAGTCCTGCCTATCCACCTCAGTCCCCTTCAACATCATAGGTAACTTGCCAGGTCCACGTCTGGCCCCCTCCGGATCTATTCCGTACATACTTTTTGGCTTTGACCATGACTGAATGTTTCCCAGTTCGAATCGCCGGGATTGCCCCCTTTATCCCCTCCCCTCCCCCCCGAAAAAAATCTGCTTCTGAAATCTCAAGTATGGTTTAAAATTGGGTTCACTTACTCAACTTATTCATTTTTTTTTCTTTTTACACGACTAGAGTTTCAAATCAATTAATTTATAGAAAAAGTCCTTAAATGAATAACTGACTACTTTTCCATATTTTGAACACCGACTTAAATCATAGCACTGAACAGAAAGGCTTTGAGTATTTGTATGCCCGAAGAAATTCTGCAACAAGAAACACGTGTTTGGGCTATCATTATATGGTTGCCTTGTAAGTCAGGACTGGTGAGGATAAGTTCAAGAAACTTGGAGAAAAGTGCAAGTTCCGTGTCCCAAACTTTTGAGATGGGTTTGTATACGCATTTAAATTTTAGACTGAACTTTGACCCTTACGGAGCCACGTTTCCTCGTTCTTATAGGACAGTAATGTCTATACTTTGTTGTTTGCTCTTAACCTTTTTGCCTTTGCCTGCGGCCCGCCAAAGTCCATTCCCTCCTGCTCCCTCCCTCCCTCCTTTCGTTTCTTATGGAGCAAAGTTACCATTTCGTGACAAAATTGGTTGACCCCTTGGAACTGAGGAGGGAGGGGGGGAGGGGGAGGATCGCATATAGTTACCGCCATGATATAATTTGAATACTGTTAGCGTAGACGTGAAAGAAAAAAATAATAAGCTGACGGCCCCGCCTCATATAAGCGAGTAAATTGAGTACTGGAAGACGGTAGAGCACGAGTCCGGCTACCTACCTAACATACAGGCCTGACCTTTATGTGTTCTGCATAAATGTACTGGCTGCATAACGACGTTGTAATATTGTTCACTGTTCAGTTTGCCGATTGCCGTTAATATCAACAACGTAGGAAGCCCCAGACTGGACAGCAAGCCACCCAAGGCGGGGACTTGAGATTATTTTAAGGTGGTGATAATGTTTTTTTTAGTAATCACCTGTCCCACTCCCCCCTCTTCCTCTCCATTAAATTTTTAAATTGGTTCTAAATTAGTTTACTTAACTGATTTAATAATAATAAACGTATTTATATAATAATAATAATATACAATTCACCATAGGAGTGGTAGGAGGTCAGAAGGGTGGTGAGCCACTTACACTGGTCCTTGAAAATTTTAGTAAAAAGAATGACTAATTTGTCAGAATTGGACGCTTAAGAAATTTAACAAGGTCTGGGTACATGAGGCGTCGTTTAAAAGAGTTTAGATTTGGGGCATCTACCACTTCCGCTGGAAGAGCGTTCCAAATGGGGACAGTCCGAACGGAGAAAAAATTTCGCCGACAGTCAAGTCGGGAAGCCGGGAATGATAATTTCCAGCCATGGGTGTTGATGCTTAGAGGGGCCAAATTGAAAAGAGGAAGATCGATACCAACTAAACCGTGAAGGATCTTGTACACCATTATGAGGTCAAATTTCAGTTGTTTATTCACAAGTACAGTAAAGTAAACTTTTAGGGCAGGCTACTTAACTCATGTATAAAAATAATATGAGTCATTGCTGGTTTTTAATTAATAAAGTTGGTTTTAAAATAACTAAATTAATTTACAACTAAGCCCACTTTAACCAACACACTTAATACACTTGGATAATAAAATTAAAACTGCTCAAAGAAAAAAGCTTTACGTGCAACACACACCAAATAAAAACTGTAAAAGTTTTTTTTTAAAAGACAAATTTATAGAAATACAGAACCCAGCACAATAATTATATTCAACTAATACAGTTAAAAGTACAACAGGGTAATAAAGTTAACATTAGAGCTAAAACAGCCCAAATATAAATCTTTACCCGTAAAACACACAAAATAAAAATTGTAAAAATTAAAATAAGGATTTATATTATAACCCAGCGCAATAATTAAATCATACCATCTTCTCTACTACTGGACACTTCAATCGAAATTTCTGCGCAAAACGTTTTCGAAACAAACATTCCTCATACGGCTTTTAAAAACATACAAGGATTGTGCTTCAACAACTGCTGATGATAAGGCATTCCAACAATTGATAAGGATTCACTGTATCACTGCACTCCATATGCTGGTCTTTTTCAAGCAATTTGTCATGCGGTTGTAAACGGCAGTTACTCATTTTTTTAATGTTTCGTTGAATGGGTACAGTAACTAAGTCCATTTCAGATGTTATACTCAGGGAAGTTTGAGAGAGTAAGTCAACTACTATAGAGCAGTGACACGACGTAGTATTATTGTATATAACTCTATGCTTGAGCCTTACTGGGTTAGCTGCAAGGGGCACTGAGGAGAGAAACAGAAGGGCGTCTTACTGAAGCCGATGCTGTGAAGAGTGATTTCTTAAGACCTAAAACGCGCGATTTTTGTTGTTGGAGAAAACAACGTTATTTTAAGCCTAAGAAATCCGCTCTTCCGTTGTTTTTCCCTCCATTTTTATGTAGTGCACCTTGTAGTTATGCCCTCCAAAACCCATACTGGTGCCAAAATGGCGGCAAATGTCACTGCTCTATAGGATGTATATTTCTAACCAATCTATACTGAACATTGTTTTCGCCATTACCATTATTAGGGGGCGTTTGTATTATGTCATCAAGAAATTGGCCATTTTCAACCCCACCCCCCGTGGCCATTAATTGCCCCCCCCCCCCCCCCTCCAGTATTACGTCATTTCCAATCCCCTTTCCCTCAAGAGCTTAACTTTACCGTTTGCTTCCTGGTGCATGTGGACGCACCAACTTTGCGCTTAATAATTAAGGAGGCACGTGTTTTGTGTGTTGTGTAAAAGGAATTTATTTGTGTGTTCCTTCACTTGTTGACTGAAGTAAGGGCTAGACAGAACTAGATGTTAGTAAATGGCTATAGATGCTGCTGCCTGTCACTTGGTGGCAATCCCCCTTTAAATGTTTCAAAGTAACAAAATTGTTGAATTAACGGGACGGAAAGCCAATGGGCTCGAAATTGGTTAACTAAATACGGATTCAAACCTATCTATAGTGTCCGCGGCCTATCTTGAGTTCGCCCCAGAACGACACAGATAATCAATTGTATGTTTTTGGTAGCAGAGTGCCTTGTTGATATCCAAGATGGTTACAAAAACAATGGCGGCCGTCTATTAATGCCACCCCCTCCAGGAAAACGTAGCCGCTCATGAAATATCTGCAGGACTCAAGATAAACCGCGCACACAATACATTGCCTTTTGGACTTATATGTTAGACTGCTTGAGCGTGGAATCTAACCCACGACGTTTGAAATCAAAGCCGAGGTCCTACCGCACAGCCTGTTTAGCCTGGCTCGGTAGGCCTTTGATTCCAGAGGTCGTGGGTTCGATTCCCCGCTTAGGCAGTCTGACATATAAGTCCAAAAGGCAACGTAAGGTTTGCATCTGTATTTAGGATTCTGGGGGAATTAGAGCACCCCCCCCCCCCACCCTCTAGCCCCATTCTCTGGATTCTAAAACCCCATTCTGAATCACAATCCCCGCCTCCTCCTCCCCCCACACAAAAAAATATATACTCTGGGAGTGCCATTGTAGTCACTAACTGTATCGAAACGTCTACGCACGTGCGATGGGAGTGCCCGTAAAATCTCCACTTGCCAAAGAGAAAAGGGAAAATAAAAACCACAATTTCAAATCTGAATAAAACACTACGTTCACAAATTACAGCACACACCGATGATATAACAAGCCCGCAGCGAAATCTTCACCCGACATGGCGCATTCAAATTCCGTTTGGCCTCCTCAAACACTGGCTAAGGCCGGCCAGAACGGTTTCTCTTCCATCCATCCATCCAGTTCTAGTTATACATTCGGCTCTGTCGGCCAGTGACTTTTAGAATATTACAAGCCTTGAATTCAGTGTACGAACGCTAGGAATTGGCAATGAGAAGCAGTTGAGACGATTGAGGGAGCCCCGAGTCACGCATTGCATAAAGCAGTAGACAACATAATTACACGTTTCAGGAAATAATAGTGCTGAATGAAAACGTGCGCAGGATGGTCCTCTCTCTCTCTCTTCTTGCTTAAGGATTCACCTGCCTCGTTTACCGTGAATACAAAGTATTTTTACCAACCCGTGTACTTTTAAATTTCATCCGTCGATTGTCACGTGATTATTTTAAGACTAAACCTTATTGTTGTGGTAGTGTAGTGTGTTGTGTGCAAATGGCTCTCTGTCCCCTTTTGTAATAGGGTGCAGGCCCCCAATTTTGTTTTTGATGGTGCAAGCCCCCAATTTGTAACAGGGTGCAGGCCACCATTTGGTTTTTGATGGTGCCGGCCCCCATCAGGGCTATCTACTACAGTACTGGCCGGACCTTGAATGAAAAATAGCATTACGAGATTGGGTTGGCAATATGGCCGCTGAAAGTGCCGCTGATGCGTTCGAGTTGCCACATTTTGTCAACCGAGGGCGACACCGTCCGTACAAACTGCCAACGAACGTGTTGTTTTTTTTTTTTGCAAACGCAGTGAAATAGCTTAACTGTGGCTGAGTGATATTTTTAAACACCATTTAAAAATACTCTTATAAATAATTAAAAATTTGCCACCAAAATCTACGTAAAATTTTAAATAATTATTTCGAAAACCGCCACTAGCCGCCAATAGATGTCACGTCGCACCGTACAAAGTTGCTACCTCAAAGAACAGACCTCGACGAAGTGAATCAGACGTGGCGACCATTTTGTCTACCCCCTCCCCCCCCCCTAATATCGTTGTAGAGCAGGCCAGTTAGTTTAGTGACCATGCCCCCATTTAGTTATTGAACATCTGAATCGCCAGATGGCATTAAATACAATCAAGAATTTATTGTATAAATTCGTGAGCTACAATAGATATGTATTGGGAATTCGCCTTTTTCAATAGAACTTTCCAAACTCACCAAATCGCTCAGCGCTGTCGCCACAGCTGATCAAAGTTAAGCGTTTCGGATGATCCGTGGTATCGGTTTTTGATTTCCAAACTTGTTTTTTGACCTCCACTTTTGCGAATATGTTACCCAAGGACCACCACACAAACTTGTTATCGAAAATCACCGCTACAAAACTCGAAATTTTTTCTCCACCAGTTTAGTACATCTTTGGAGCTCCCTACCAGACACAGATGCTTCTGTACCACACTTTCTGAATGGTTTGGACCCTCACGTCTCTGACGACTTAAAATATTACTTTGATTCGCAACGACTTACGTAATGATAACTCGATAACCCAACGACCATAGCTT
>JAHWFP010089754.1:142994-170194 GCA_023313725.1 Lithobius niger
GATCCAAAAGTCAAACATGCATGTCAAAATGGATGTAATTGCCCTTTAACACACAAAGCAGTAAAAAAGTTTTCTTCTGTGTAAAACATGTGGTGAACGTTTCGCTCACTAAATAAATATCAGCACACTGAAGACGACAGCAAAAGTGGCTGAAATACAGGCAGAATTTGAAACCCTACCAGTAGGACTCAACTGATAGTTTTTAATAGTTTTTGAGTCAAAAATTGATGGTTGAGTCCAATCAACTGATTAGGTTGGGGCGCCCTCTAAAAATTCTGCTTAGACTTTTGCTGACATTTTTCACGTTTAGTGGATGAAACGTTCACCATGTGTTTTTTTTATTGAATATTTTGACTCCGTCTTCACTACGTTTTCATACATTAACACAGGTTTTTACTTTATTTCACGGTTATCATGACCAATTTTTTTTTTACTTGTACAAAAATAAAATGCTTTAAAAAAATGAATCAATTCGAGTGATGCAATGTGTAAAAACGTCAAATTTTTGTCTGTTTTATTTATTTTTTTTTGGCTGTTGACATTAAAGAAACTAAGGAAGTAGGTGCCAGTTGTTAAGGATGCATCAGCTGCATCTGCCGTTGACAGACGGGAACCCTGCCCTGTTCTACTGTGATTCTTTATTACTTAATTTTCAGTATCTGTGTTATATGCGAACTGTGCTTCTTTATACAATTTAGTGTGCCTGCCTGGCACACCATATTGATCATGTTTCTTGAAATCAATCATGATTCAGATGGCTATCACAATTACTGATCTTTGTTCCTTGATTTATTTTTTCAGGTCAGTTTGTCTTTGGTGCAACTGCAATGGATTCAGATTCGGGCACTAATGGCCGAGTGACCTACCAGTTAAAGGGCGCTGGAGCAGAAAATTTCCTGATTAATCCCAATACTGGTGTCGTTCGGGCAATAAAGCGAATTTCGAAGCGAGATTCTGTTTTTGCACTGGAGATGGTGGCAATGGATGGTGGGCAGCCAGCACTTTCCTCAACAGCTATGGTTGAAATACGTCTTAGACCACACAAGAACTTTCCTTCAATGCGTGCCACCAAAACAAACTTTATTCTACCCGAACTAACTACTGAACACGTGTTAACGACCATTACAGCCACCTCACCCAAATCCGGTCCTGCTGGTATAATTTCATATCACATCGCTGGCGGAAATATTGGAGAGGTATTTTCCATGGATCCCAGGACAGGCGAATTACGCGTGAAGCACGGTCTTGACTACGAAACAACTCTTCACTATGAGCTATGGGTGGAAGCTCGCGACGCAGACAATCCTCCTATGAGCATTGTACTGGCGTTGACTATTAACGTAACGGATGTGAATGACAACACGCCAGTTTTCGAGAAACAGATTTACAATGCCAGTATCATGGAGGAGGAGTACCCACCTCAGCCAGTTGTGATGGTGAAAGCAATGGATGCAGACAGCGGGAAAAATGGGCAGTTCATGTACCAACTGCGAAGCGATGAGAACCCTGACAGCACTTTTTCCATCGATGCCCACACAGGTCAAATTTCTACCAATACACGACTCGACAGAGAGGAAATGGGGCTCTACACTTTGACTGTTGAGGCTGTAGACAAAGGCACTCCGTCCAATACTGGGTCAGCTACGGTTATCATTACACTTTTGGACAAAAACGACAATCCACCTCGATTCACTCGTCTTTTCAGCGCCAACGTAACGGAAAATTCTGACATCGGCACGTTTGTGATACAGGTAACATCGTCGGACAAAGATATCGGCAGCAATGCCAATGCTGTGTACAGTTTCACTGAAAACCCTGGCATGAAGTTTCGCATTGACCCAGTTAGTGGCAACGTTACTGTAGCTGGCCCAATTGATCGTGAACTGGCCGATGAGTATATTTTGAAAGTATCAGCGGTGGATGGAGCATGGAGAGCTGAAACACCACTCACCATCACTATCCAGGACATCAATGACAACTCTCCTGAGTTTCATCAGCCAGCTTACGTCTTTAGCTTCCCTGAATTACAGCGAGCCATCACTTTCGTTGGTCGAGTGGCTGCTGCCGATCGTGACAAGCCTGGACCCAACGCATACATCTCTTACACACTGAAGCATCCGTCAGATTTCTTTGAAATTGATCCTTCGACTGGTGATATCCTGAGTAAAAGGAGTCTGAGATATAAGCATGGGCTCAAAGGACCATCTCCGGAAAACCAGTTTCATTTAACAGTAGTAGCAACCGATCATGGCAAGCCTCCCATGTCAAGTGAGTCTGTTGTTCTCATCAATGTCATTGACGCCAACAATAACGCCCCTGTCTTTCGAAGGGAACAGTATTTTTCGCCAGTGCCTGCAAGCGCCCCCGTTGGTCTCCATGTTGTTCAGGTTGAAGCCGTTGATGATGAGGACTTTGGAATCAATGCCCAAGTGGAATACCGCAAAGAAGGAGGAAATGGATCGGACTTCTTTGATGTCGACAAAAAGACTGGTGAGTTGAAAACAGGAGTGAGCAGGCTTACATGTGTAAATGTCACTTTTTTTTATCTATATATTTTTTTAGCATGGCAATGCTTAGGTGGGTCATAACAATGGCACCTTACATAGCTTTAACAGGTAGATGTCACTTCTACGATTTAGTTGCTATGGTTGGTTCTTTAAATTAAGACCAAGATTACTTACAAAAGCTTACCGTAGCTTGTATAGTGTAATCGCCGCCACAAGAGCCCCATCAAGGTTCTTGAGTATTGTTTTGTGAACTTTCAGTAGTAACTGGGTCTGCAACCATATGTGCACTTTATCTGAGAAAGAAAGAAACATCATCTGCGGGCTTTAACCCAGAAACTTTCACTTCTATGCCAGATATGCTAAGCAGTGCATAGTTCATTCTGGGAAAGCTGTCTGATTTCATGCTGCAGCCAGACTAATAGTGATTTCACACTGCATAATTTGTCTCGGATGCGACTGGATGCGGCCAGCCCACTTCAGCAGATTCTGGAGGGCCAGCGCGACTTGATTTCAGACGGTTTAAATTACAAGCAGCCATCATCTGTCTTGTTCGGTTTGGCAACTACTGGTGGCAGGAAAATTTTTAACTACAATAAAGCTTTGTTAGCATTTCCAGCAACGCGGCGCAGTGCACGTTCGGATTTCAGACGGAATAATTAACGCATGCAAAGCAGTGCCAGGCTGTGCCATTCCGGGCCAAATGTTTATTGCGCAGTGGCCATCATGGCTCGCATCCGTGTGGGCCTGCACGGCACGGCACAGCACGCAAACATTATTCTGTGTGACATTCGCGGGCATGGCATGCAAACATTATTCCGTGTGAAATCACTATTAAACGCTCTTCGACCTGTGTGCAGGGGCAAGGTGGCCTGATGGTTAGCATGACCGTCTCCTGTGCCAGAGGTCTCGGGTTCGAGTCCGGCCTCAGCCACCCCTGGCATTTTCAGGAAGAGAAGGGCCCAGTGATGTGTCGTGCTCATGTCGATTGTGGCATGTAAAAGAACCTAAGAATTTCCGAAGGGATTAACCTATGGCAAAATTGTCCCTCTCTCCTTCTAGCGCCATGGCTACGGCTGGGTGCGCGGCAAAAGCTAAAAGCTTAAAGCTTTTCAACCTGTCTTGGTGATGACCTAAAGGTCCCAAAAAAGGTTTAATTTTGGATGCATGTTATTATACTATTAGTATGAATTATGAATGAACGTAAGATTGACGTTGCAGAGGCCCTAATCTTGGGGCCAATAGTATAAATTTCTTAATTCAACATTTTTTTTCAACTGATGAGACTCGGAAAATAAAAAAAAACTGAAAAAACGGATGCTCAAATTCACAACAACCGGCACTACACTCGCCTAAATTGTCTTGCGAATTTTCGACAGAGTTTATTTACTGTTGTCTGTCTTCATCATCTTGTGGGAACGCTGGTTTTGCCTATTTTTACATAGTTGTTGTTTCTCATATTTCGAATTTTACCCATAATTACTATGCAGTGCATTCGCTTCACGCCACATAGCAGAAAGGTGTTTGGTCTGCTGAAATCTTTTCACACCAGAAATTGGATATTTGGGTTTGTGGGGCCGTGGGTATTCATTAAACTGCTCCCTTCCTGGTGTCTCGAGGATTCTAAGATGTTGAGCAAAGCGGGCGTTAGATTCCAACAATGCGTCAATGCACTCCCATCCAATTGCTCGGTCACCATGCAATGCAGCTATGTAAAAATAAGCAAAAACCAGCATTCTGACTACAGTAAATAAAGCTGTCTAAAATTCACAAGACACTGTAGGCGAGTATAGTGCCTGTGTTGTGAAATTGTGCATCCATTTCTTCGTTTTTTAAAATGTTCTGAAATCATGAACTTTCACAGTAGAGACCATTATGGTGTTTTTCAAATGATCGGACGTAGAGAGCACTGCTCATCTGGCTTAAGGTACGCAGGCTTATGCTGCACTTAGGTGCATTAATTGTATTAATCATACAATTAATGGAGCTCTCTTCAGCTCGTATTGACAACAAGTATACTGTTTTTATGTGAAGTCGTATGTAACTGATGTTTTGTTCCCATTAGTCAATACATATAATTTACTGTAAATTATGCAGGAGTAATGGAAACAAAATGGCCATCATTGGCGTAACTAGAGGGGTGCAAAGGGGCGATGAGGGGCTGTGAGACTTTGACAGCTTATTCGGCAAATTGGCCAAATCACTTTTTCCATAGTTAAAAATTATTTACCGTTAGATGGCTGCATTTTGAGGTCAAAGACGCAACTTTCATCTCAGCTAATTTATACTTCTACTGTTTCTCCTTTAAATCACTAAAGTAACCAGGTAACAAATGGAGAAATACGAAAATCAGTATAGATAAACAGTAAGAATTACTAACTCCATATTTTTTGTTTAAAATTCCCAACATTTCTAACAAAGTATCAGTGTTTAAAAAATAAGTACCTAGTATGAAAAACTGAAAGATTTACATGACACAAATTTTTTTATGCGTATAATGCAGTCAGCAAAACTGGTTTTATAAAAATGTTTCTAACGGCACTTCACAAGGCCAGAAAATGGCAGAAAATAGCAAAAATGCAGAAGCTTCCGTGGCTCTTATTCGGTTCTCCGTCCACACCATTCGGCTAAATGCCTAGTGTTGCCCCCTCAGTACAAAACCCTAGTTACGCCACTGATAGCCATGATTGGAAGTTTGTTGGTTGGAATCCCGGTCCAATCGTCTCAGTGAAGCGTATGTATAATTAAAGGTTTCCAGAATCTTAGCTGTACTATTTCACTGTTGTACTGTTGTTTCTTTTACTACAGTAAAAAACAGTGTTTGAAATTATTGAAATCATACCCCAATTCCACTGAAAGTATGCTGCATGTTTTATTGATTTCATAGAACTGTCCATTATTTGACCATCTCTAATACAAAATTAAACATGTTTACAGGTTGGATCACAGTAGCATCTTCTTTGAACAACAGCAAAGGCCAGTGGTTCGTGGTAATGTTGCAAGCAACAGATAGAGGGGTTCCACCACAAAGAGCCGAAGTTCCTGCTCGATTGGTTGTGACTGGCGAGAACAAATACAAGCCCGTCTTTAGTTCTCCAACCTACCAAGTTATCATTCCAGAAAACGAAGCACTTGACTCACAAATCTTGGTTATTACTGCAACTGATAATGATATAGGTGAGTACTGAAGTTTTGGAACGATCATTTTCTGATAACGGAGTGATTGCTACAGCATTTTTGCCATTTCAGGAACCATCGACAAAGCAATATTGATACCTATGACATAGTATGGTTGAATAAGTGTGTTCATATAAATCTATGATTGTGAGATAATTCTTGCCGAAGAAATAATTTTATCAAAGGCTTTTGAACTGTACATTTTTACTGTTTCATTAACTTACGGATGAAAAATAACGCAAGATTCCAGAAAGACAGGAATGTTTTCAGCTCTTGGCGAATTTTAGATAGTCAATTCTGCTGTGGATAGAAAATCCTAGCCGACTATCTCCTTCAGGCTTGTAATAAAAACTCCAAACACTACCACTTATTTACAGTCCATTCGCTTCGAAATTGGCATTAACTTGGCCTCGAAGAGAATGGACTGTAAATAAGTGGTAGTGTTTGGAGTTTTTAACGCGAGCCTGAAGAAGACAGTCGGCTAGGTTTTTCCATCCACAGCAGAATTGACTATCGAAAATTCGTCAGGAGTTGAAAACATTCTTGTGTTTTTGGAATCTTGCGTATTTTCATCCATAAGTAATGTCGTCTGCTGCGTTTCATCTTGGCGTTTTTAAACTGTTTCATTAAGAATCCGTAAAGCCAAAATAGGCACCATTTTAAAATGTAAGACAACTTACGTCTTCACGAAGACAATTTCACGCTCAACTTCAAAAACATCAAATCCTGAATATGTGCGAATCTGCAAATTTTCGACAGGCTGCTGACTAAGGATGGAAAATTTAGTCCTTCAGTCTTCTTCAGGCCACCACAAGTAATTAATTTACAAAATTTACATTTTACAATGTCCGACGTGCATCTACTGTTGTGGAAAGCAGACGACGACCACGACGCGACTCGTAGCCCTCCGCATTAACAAGGCGGCTCAATGCCATTTTTTCGCAAGGCGCTCGCTCAGTTCCCTGCTGATGATATGCTGAATTGAAGGATCTGAATTTGAGCGTGAAATTGTCTTCGTGAATATTTCGAACATTCAAAGTAAGATGGTTCGTTTTTTCAACTTACATCTTCTAGGGAGCAGAATTATGTCACGGAACTGCATCGAAACATTTTTGTGTCATGGTTTATTAGTAGACTCTAGATTTAACGAACCGTCTAGTAGGAAATGTCTCCCTATAAGGGACTATTATTAAATGTTTGGGCACTTTCTGTTCATATCGTGAAAACTGTATAAAGCACCTCAGGATAAGGGTTAGCTCCATACAAAGAACCTGTTTTCAGTATTTTAAAGGTATCTTCACATACCGAAAACCTTCCTGATGGGAGCCAATTTACAAAACATTGTATCGGCCAAGAAATCAATGAATTAACCAGATGACAGAAAGACAAACCTAAACCACAACCCAAAACTGAAACGTTTTTTTACAGAACAATCGCTACGTTTATGTGGCCACTTATGCGCATCGCATCTGTGTCGCCTCCGTGGGTCTTGTAAACACCCGTTCGTGGTGCCTTCTCCACTCCATCGTGGTGCCTTCTCCATGCAACAGAAACCGAAGTGCTGTACAGACCTAAATTGGACGTCTGAAGCGCGTCTTTATTCATGTAAACGCCCGCAATCGTATTGAGACGTTGGAGAACGCCTGGTAAAGATGGCGGACACAGTTACGGCGGCCACGTATTTTGTGCTGGTGCAACTCGAATTTTAGCTAAATAAACGTACGTAATTAAAAAGACCACTAAGTCTTGCTTACGTTTGGTTATTTGGGTTTAAGCTGACCTAGTTTACGACATGCAGGGGCTATAGACTCACTATTTGCCAAAGGGAGGGCAGGTAGAAATGGTTTTATTAGCATACTGGCATGAAGCGCCTTCCTTAGCGCGTTGGCCCCAATCACAGTGTTTCGTCTTGTAAACAGGTACCGTTTTATTGATGCGCATTTTAAAGTGCATTGTTAAAATACGCTTTCTTGTGGCCATACAGACGGAGTGAATGGAAGACTACAGTGTGTACGCACTGCCCTCGCAATACAATCAAAATGTAGATATAATTTGATTTTATTTGTCAGGTTTTCGCACTCTGTAAAAAGAATTTGGAAATTGCTACACTAACGGTCACTATAAAGGAACCTACTGCATTTAAAACTCTATAAATAATTGTTTTGTGGCGTTATTTTATTAAAACCACTATTGTACTTTCAATTAATGATGAATACAGAAGACTCATTTATCTTTAATCAGACATGTTTTTGTTTGTTGAAATCATTGTTTGAAGTGATAAGATTGGTAGATAAGAAAGAAGAGAAAAGAAAAGATGGAAAGAAATTAATGGAAAATAATTGCGTCACAGGATTGCGATGATTAACATATCATATTGATGGTTTTGTAGTTTGCACCAACTTAGTGTTTACTTAACTGATCAGTGTTCAGCCATGTTTAATTGCTTGCCGAATATATTAAACAGTTTAATTCAGTCCTTTGTTTATCTGCTTTTTAGGTGTCAATGGAAGAATTCTCTACAACATCACGAGCGGCAATGAAGAAAAGAAGTTTGCCATCAATAATCTTACAGGCGTAATATCGATTAATGAATTCTTGGATTATGAGTCAACTCAAGAGTACCGTCTAAATATTACTGCTGAAGACATGGGTTTCAAGAAGAAGAGATCGGTAGCCATGCTTACCATTGTTGTCACAGACGTCAACGACAATGCACCAATTTTTAACCAATCCAGTTACGAAACGGAAATCATGGAAAATTCTCCTCCTAGCGTTTCAATCTTCAAAGCCTTTGCTGTCGACGTGGATTCTGGAAGAAACGCCGCCATTCAGTATTCTATCACTGGCGGTGATGGGAAAGACTTGTTTGGTATTGATTTGCAGACTGGGATCATTACAACCAAAGCGAGCTTTGATTACGAAGAAAAGAATCGGTACGTCTTGGAAGTTTTGGCTAGTAACCCAGATTCGGTGCGGTACACTGCAACAACAGTAGTAGTCCATATCTTGAGCCAAAACGAATTTTTCCCGAAGTTTGTGCAACCCGTGTTTCAGTTTACTGTGAGTGAGTCGTCAGGTATGGGAACATCTGTGGGCACGGTTGTCGCCACAGACCAAGACTCCGGCCCCGACGGCGAGATCTTCTACTTGTTGCTTGGCAAAAATAATGAAAAAGGCTTTACAATCAACTCCCGAACTGGAACTCTGTACGTTTCACACAGTGCCCAGCGTGAGTCACGCAGTCGTATCGTGTTGTCAGTTATTGCCAAGAACAGAGGGCCTATTCGTGGCAATGACACCGATGAGGCACAGGTGATATTGGTAATTCAAGACGGAAATGACCCACCAGTATTCGTTCATCCACTTTATGAAGTAAATGTTTTGGAAGATATTGCTGTTGGTCATAGAGTAATAGCAGTATCTGCCTCCGATCGTGATGAAAGCCCTAATAACCGGCATTTTACATACTCCATCAAGTCTGGCAACATAGGCAAAACATTCCGAATTGACCCACAGTCTGGTGTAATAATGACATCGAATACCTTGGATCGTGAGACAGTGCCTATTTTTAACTTGACAGTTGGTGCAACTGATGCTGGCTCCCCACCTCAGACTGGTACAGCTATGGTTAAAGTTCACGTTGGCGACGTCAATGATAATGGACCGTACATTGCTGAAGACCGTTTGCAGGGATCCGTCCCAGAAAACGAGCCTCCAGGAGTTGTCGTCATGGTACTGAATGCATCCGATCCAGATTCAACTTCAGCAGGTGCCCCATTCACTTACTTTATAGTAGGAGGAGCAAATGCGGAAGCGTTTTCTGTCGATGAAAAAACGGGCATCGTTAAAACAAAACGGGTACTTGACCGAGAGTTAACACCGAAAATGAGTTTTCTGGTGGATGTCTTGGATTCTGGAAAGCCACAAATGAAGTCGACTTACACAGTGTACGTTAGTGTTGAAGACGAAAATGATAGTCCCAGCAGAAGTCGAAATGCTACGGTCGTAGTGTTTGCCGTTGAGGGTGTGTCCTACACATCTCCGATTGCCGACATTCATCCAGTAGATCCTGACAATGTGAACGATTTCCACTGTGAGATAGTTGATGCTAAAGAGTCTGCCCTCTTCTGGATCCCTCAGAACTGTGATCTTCACGCTGCTGGTATCAAGAATAGTTCTAGCCATCGTTTGACTGTGACAGGTGGTGATGGGAAGCATCCGGCAGTGATGTCTACTTTTCAACTTCACTTCTTCACTTTCAGCAACAAAAGTATTAACCAACTAGTCAACATACGCATTGAAAATGCTACCGCTGAAGAATTTGTCATTATGTATTACCGTAATTTTTTACATACGTTGAAGGAAATTGTAGAAATCTCAAGGGATGTCACCGTCGGCATTTTTGGCATTGCCAATGTCAAACAACACTTGAATGTGTTTGTGGCTGCATACAGCAAAAGCGATGAATTTGTGCCACGAAAAGAGCTGAAAAGTCTTCTGCTCAACAGCAAACAAAAGTTGAAAAAGGCCCTTCAACCTAAAGAAGTGATTATCAATTACAAACCGTGCCAAGATAAACCATGCATCAATGATGGGCAATGTGATGACTCGATAGTGATGTACGAAACACTATCCTCAGTCGACACGCCCAACTTTGTTGTGACTGTACCAACAGTGAAACATGAATTCAGTTGTAAGTGCCATCAGGGTTTTCAAGGTCCTCGGTGTAGTCTTCGTCTAAATCCATGCACTCCCAACCCTTGTCAGCAGGGAGGCACATGCCAACGCCAAGGACAGGATTATCGCTGCCTCTGCAACCTCAATCGACAAGGTCGTAACTGTGAAGAAGAACGTGTTAGCATCTGTTTACAAAGACCTTGCCTCAATGGTGGAACCTGTCAGGAAGCTTCTGATGCGACTGCATATTGTATCTGCCGTTCGGGCTTCCGAGGAACCTTGTGCGAAGTAGTTGCTGACAGCTGTCGCCCAAATCCTTGTGAAAATGGAGGAACTTGTACTAGCCTGAAACCTGGCTATAATTGCTCGTGCCGTGAAAGTTATTTTGGTTCCCGTTGTGAAAGATCAACGTATGGCTTTGGCGAAATGTCGTACATGGCGTTTCCACCTCTCAACCCAACTACCAACGACATTAGCGTTGTATTTTCTACATTCAAGCGCAGTGGATTGCTCTTTTACAGCTACGGGACTCAGATAAGCGGAAGATCCGACTTCATTGCCGTGGAAATGATGAACGGAAGAGTCAAGTTCTCTGCTGGCAGCACTCGCACCATGATAAGCACAGTTGTTGTCGGTAGGATGATTGAATTTGGCAGATGGTACAAGGTCACTGCAAGTCGAATTGGGAAGGTAATTATAATTTTAGCCACTTTTGTGCCCCTCTGATTCTGATGATTGTCTTCCATCATTTAGTAAATGGTTTGTCCTTTTAAGTATCACTTGTTTTTCGATAAGCAGATATTGCAGTTTGTTCCAGTTGAATCTTCAAGCACCGTTAGGTTAATGAACCTAATACTAAAACAAAGGGCATTTCTAGTATACTTATATACAAATTGTAACAGATACACACTTGTTGTAGACGTCATTCAATAATGACATAAAGGCATAAGCGAAAAAATGTCGAGGCCATACCTATTTTGTGAGTTTTTATTCCTTTTATATAGTGCGCATTTCACACTTCGGTCGAACTCTTTATCCTTCGGCTAGCGATGCCATCGGAAGCCTTTGAGCCCCTGTCAGGTCTAACCTTGGCGGTATGACAGTCATACCATGCACATGCCTGAAGAAGGTGGAAGATCTTAGAAAGATATAAAACCACTGAAGAAAATTTTCAACTTGACTATTTATTAGAAAAGTGAATTTGGTAAATAGCATGAAACTGTTGTGTCGTGCTTCTTGTTGCCGAAGTAAAAGATGAACCTTTGGCCTTTAAAATACCCCGGACATGTTATCGTTTCCCTTTCTCCCCTTGCTCCCTTCTACTTTGGTATTTTTAAGGTTAACACTTAATTATTAATTTTAACATCCTTTCTGTTACATAATAATAACAGTTTGTTCCAATTGCCTAGGGGGTCACTGACCGGCAACCAACTTAAAAATGGTACAACAAGTCTTAAATCTTGCTGTACCATTTTTAAGTTGGCCGAGTATCATTGGCTCCCTAGATAATTACAACAAACTGTTATTGTTACCATATTATTATTATTATTACTATGTAACAGAAGGAGTGGTAGAATTAATAGTTATGCACTTCGTGAAAATGCATCGTTATTAAGATCTATAATTAGGCTACGATGGTAATTTTAACCAAAAACAATCTTTATTTTAGGTTATGTCACTGGTTGTTGCTGGCTGCAATGATAATGGCGAAATATGTCAAGAGTGCCAGCCGGGAAACAGCGACTGCTCTAGTGAAGACACAGGACAAGCAGAGTAAGTACATTGTTATAGGAATTTAACAACTTAGCATTTTTAAAACACTGCCAACATGCAAGTTCGGAACAGTTTCATATCAGCCCCAGAGAAATCTTATTATTTTGGACTCCACTTTGCATTCATCTGGTAGCAACGAAAGAGAAACCCATTTTTTTTAAGTAATTAGGTTAACTTTGTTCTCTAAGTACATCAAAAACACCGTTATTCATTATACTGTGAAACACTACGACGATTCCAACAATTTCACATGAGACTCACAAACGCACACTTTCATAACGAAGATAGTCTACTATCTTCAAATTTTCAACTACTAACTGTAGTCGTCGTCAGGCACGTTAAATGTAAGTTAAAACTCTGTGTACATTTCGTTTTTCAGTCCAATACTTGGTTCAAATTCGTGACAGCGGCCGTTACGAATTGGATCCGAGTGTTGGACCAAAAAACGAAATGTAAAACAGAATTTGAATTTACCTTTAAGGTGCCTGAGGTACAGTTAGTAGTTGAAAATTTGCAGATAGTAAACTATCTTCGTTGTGAAAGTGTGCATTTTTGTGAGTCTTATGTGACATTGCTTGAATTTGAAGTACAATAGGGGGGGGGGGGAATGAGGCTTAACGGCGCGTCGACAGCTTGGTCAGTACAATAGGAATAGACTGTAAATGTAAGAAGTGCAAAAAAACACCACAGTACTAAGCACGTATTAATGAATTGAAGTGGTAGCAGGAAATTTTCTTATTGCATTCAAAATACTAAGAGTGGTAGAACGCTGCAGCCATGATGTAGTTTGAGTTTGATAGGTTCATGCCAACAACAAGGCATGAAGTGTAGGATCCTTTGTTGAATATGTATAGTTGAACAGGTCTGTCACAAATATACAAAAATATATAACATCGTTTTGTGATTGTAATAATTGTCTGTATTCTTTCATTTTCAGGACTCTAAATTTCAATAACGAACTGCTGTACGTTGGTGGAGTGCGTGTTGCCGAAGCTATTGTTGATCGTCCAGGACAGGTTACGTCCGACGATTTCGTCGGATGTGTTCAAAGTGTGCTGGTGAATGGTCGTCCCTTGGATTTGAGCAGACCCCTTGCTTCGATGGGTATCACGTCTACTTGTCCTCGACCGAGGGTAGCTTGCGAACATGGTGCCTGCGGTGGTGATAACATCTGTGTCAACCAAACCTACAAACACACCTGCATTTGCAGCAATGGCCTTTATGCCCCAGATTGTTCTGAAGGTAAGTTTATATTCATTTTGTTACATTACGGTACCAGAAAAAAAACACAGGGGATGCCATCGGGGACCAACGTGTCCCTGGCAGGTCTAACCTTGGTGGTAAGGCATTCGTGTCCCCAACCCCACCTACGTCTATTCCACATTCCCGGCCATTGTTTTATTCTATTCATTTTTCATTTTATGTTATTGTTGAAATTCAATATAACGTATTTCTTATCTTTTAAAGACGTTAATTGTACAGAAAACAAGGATATAGTTGTGGCTGGCTGTTAGCGACCCCCCCGGTCCTTGCCAGACCAGTTGCTACTGCGACAAACTTTGATTTATTATATTATTATTATAATTCTGTCACCAGCAACTTGCTGGTTTAATACAGATGTGAGGGTGTTAATAATAAGGCATTCTCTTCAAATAAATTAAACAAATGAAAGGATGGCTTGTCGAGCGGAAGAATTAATCAAATATCGAACAGTGTACTATGAAGGACACACGAACCCACAAATTAGTAACATTTTACACATTTATTTAATAAAATTAAATAAAACAAAACAAAGGCAAATAACGATAATTTTACACCTTGGCCTCAGCCAACAAAACAAGACAACTTTCATTACCTTCTGAGTTCAATACTCTTGAAGTTATTCTTACATGATGTTAATTTACTTCTGTCATTTTTTTTTATCGCAAATAATAAAAAAAAGGAATTTTTAAACTTGAGTTAAAATTTATTGGGTTACTTTGTTTCCACAATTTAGTTAGCCAAGCTAACGACAAAGGCAAATAATTTTTCCTTTAGTGTTCTCCTTGCAACAACTTTTCTTTCCCATACTCACATTCAGTCAATCTTTCGCCTTGAACATGGCCAATCGCTGGGAGAGCGGGCCGAGAGGAACCACAAACCTTTTTCTACGTCTTGTTACATTGATCGTCTCGCTCGTCCTCTCGAACTCATTCCTGCCCAGACCTACGTCACTTGCGATTATCGCTTCGTTCATTTGTTTATTGTTTTGTTTGTACCATTCCTGATAGACACGCTCTCAGCCATTGGTCGGGACCTTACAACAAACAGTGCGACAACATAGTTTATCAAAAATTAATTAAAACATTCATTAATAAAACTACTTGAAATATTAATAATATTTCTCTACTTGCATTAGTATATGATATTCATCCCTGAACAGGTCTCGCAATCCAGATTGCGTTTTTCTTCATTCAGTTATACCCCTCGTCTACGATTACGCGGAACGTTCCGTTCAGTTGATTTGGCGGAAAAACCACGCCTCCTTTCAATCCCAGAATGCATTCCTTACAGAACTATGGAAATTCTGCTCGCCGAGCTGACTTTCTGTTGGTTCTGCTTTCCGTTAGGCCAAGTCAACATGGCGGACGATCCAACACTCAACTTTGCCACGCCGATATTTAATTGAAATCAAGCAAAACATGCATAAATTTACACTACCATGAACATTAAACACCACTAAGACTCGTGAAAGTTCGTTCAGTTAGCCGATAATCCACTCAACGCGAAATACTAGGCATGTAAGCGGTTGGGCCGTGTCCACTCGTTGTTCGTGGGGAGGGGGAAGCAAGTAGGTGACGCACACTTCATTTGAAAGGAATATGTGCTGCCGTTCAGCGCTAGCTTGGACGGGCACATGTTTGTTCCGTTCTGTTCATTCCATTCCGTTTTCTGTTTTCCGCGTTATCGTAGACGTAGGGATAAACATCGCTCAACATTGCTCTCTTCCATAGCCTCTGTAGTTATTAAGCGCACACTTGCTCGCTCGTTGCGTTCTCTGGACTACGTTACGCTGTTCGAAGGAGAGTGAAAGTTGCAAAAAAAAATATCGTAAACTCTAATATTTGCAACAACGAAAAAAGGATAATGCTTACATATCATAACCAATTATTGTTTCATAACGACGTTAAATGGCGGTCCTGACACAGATGTAATATGTTTGCTTACAAGAGTTTATAGACAAATTTTTATTTGGTGTTACCCAAGTTAACGCAATAAGCAGGGCGTCTAGGTTTCTGCTAGAAATAATGAATCGTTCATATGTTCACAACTTTGAAATAACTTACTTTCTTGGTGCACAACCATGCACTGCATAAAGAATGAGCCATGCGACTGTCTGCGTAACAGGGTAATAGTGACGCGTAGTGCGCACATTGGGAAGGGAGGGAGGCAGGTTTGGATGCGAAGTATGTCATAGATTTTAGAATATGCGCGTGGGCAATGTTCAAACAAAAATAATCTTTATTTTACGCAAACTAAATTCTACAAGTGGATACTGTGTCATGTTTTCAAACCGAAAACAGTGGATTCTGATAAAAAGGGAGAAGTAATTCGTGAGTGCGGTGATTTGGGAATGTGGCGGAGGGGGGGGGGGGGGTAGATAGCAGCAGGCATGGTAGGTTAGCAGGTGCGGCGCTATGTCCGAATTTCCACCCGGGCACTGGCTGGGCACACCTGTAATGGACGGATCTAGGAATCTAAGGTGGGTGGTTGGCAAGACAACCTTTCACTGAGAACCTTTTTTGGGGGGGGGGGGGGGGGTACGGTTCGTCCAACCGATAGAGGATCGATTTTCGCGACTTTGACTTTTGATCGGAAGGGGGTGGAGGAATCGCATTGCCCTACCTCCTTATTCTCAATCCTGTAAAAGCATAATATTTTATTTGTTGTGGAGGGAGCAATTTTTGTTTTGTTCATATAAGCTTTGCGTGTCTAAATTATATGAGATAATTTTAAGACCTTCCCCCTATGTATGAAGAACGTAATATACATATAATTCATGGAACATTAGAGACTTCTAAAAGGGGTAAGGCAGTTCCTTCTCCCCCCCCCCCCCTCCTGGTGGGAAGATCCGCCACTGATCCTGGGGTACTAAGAATACAGTGGTAAAAGCCTGTTCATTTTTAAAATAGCAGTTTTATTAATCTGCCATGCCAATATTTGACATTACTACTGTATCCTGCCAAATTAATAGTTTTAATTTCCAGCAGGCAATCTAACAGAAAACACCAGACAACAGGGGAAAACTTCCCCCAAAACAGCCAGTATAACAATTTTCATAAGCATGTTAAAATGCTCTTGATTAACTACGTTTATAAGTTTATATTGTTACTATTAAAATGTTGTGTTGGTAAATATGATTGAATATTAAAGGAAGCACTTTCCAGCTACAACAGTGCTGTGCAGGCAACGGACGGCTCAAGAGTTGATGACCTTTATAACAAACTTGATTATTGATAATTTTTTACCAGGGCACAGACCCGGGCACTGTCATTTTTACCCGGGCACGTGCCCAGGAAGGCCCGGGTCTAACACCGCCCCCCTCCTGAAGGTTAGGGGTAGTTGAGGTGTCCCTCTCATAAAGATTTTGGAGGGGGGGGGGAGACATAGGAACACAGCGTAATTAGGTAACCAAGGCTGTATTCAAAGGTCTGTATTGTAGCTAGTGAAGACCAGAAAACAAAAAAGGTGCTAAAGTAACTTTTTTAATGTTAGAATGTGTAATGGTTCGGGGGAGAAACGATAGTTTGTCAAGACCAACCAAAAATGCCACATCATTTTAGTGTAAAATAAATTCACCGTAGATGGGCTGTAAGCTAGATGTCAATAGTTAATGTCTGCATTAATTTTTTCCACATCCTAGGAATTGTGATGTTACAGAATTGACATCGACTTGATGGTGCCACGTGGTTTGTGCCTACAAACATGTCACCATCTAGTGGAGGGTGCCAACATTTATGCCTGTATTTGCACAAATTGGGCATTTTTTTTTTATTCATGTTAGCTAGTATTCACTAAGATTGACAACCGATAACAACAGCGTTTGACCTACTTAGAAAAGCGAAAGTACAGTAGGCCAAATATGGAAATATCGCAAGTAAAATCCCTGCTAAGTGCGATCTGCTGATCTAATAATTCTTCCCCTAGCATCATGGTAAGTGTGACATCATAAAAAACCAAATTATTCAAGAAAATTCACAAGCATTGAACATTTACTTGCACAATCATGTTTTGCGTGACGGCGGACTCGTCATTATTTCAGCAAACCAAAGTAACTATTCCGAACTATCGGTCTTTACAATTTCCCTATCATGTCGCTAGGGAAGAGCTTTTGAACGGCAAGAGTCTTTGAACGGCAATCCCTCCTGCCTGATAGGCAAGGGAGAGACATCCGCAATGGCATGTATTTTTTCGGGGACAATCATTACCTTTAAAAATCGTGAAATACCTAATTACACCCCCCCCCCTTTCCTCCTCGCAGACCCAAGGTCTCAAATGCGCTCAACACTTCGGCCTTAAGATACTGACCAACCAAGGGCAACTGGGAGAAACGCTTCATGTGTTTGCTTGCATCTCAGTTGGCTTGCTGTCAACGCACCCTCGCGCGAACAAACCTTAGATGGAGGAACAAACATAGTTCAAACAACTAAGCGTGTAGTATAATCCCTGGAATACTACAGAAAATCTTCCAAGTCGCCACGTGCACACAATTTTTTTAGGTAACTACTGTAACGATGAATATTTCAAATTTTACTAGGCCATGATGAACATTTTACCTGAAGTTGTGTACCTAACTGAACAGGACTGAACTTGAACAGAAGGAAGAATTACAATTATCGACACTAGCGGTGTCGCTCGCGTATTCCGCGTTACGCTTGAACACATTTTGTGTTGCAACTCTTACACTGCTAACAGACATTCCTCACCAAAAGCGATCGAGTAAATTGCAGTCCACTTGCCCACGTTAAAACTTTTTCCGTCACGGTTGCTCTGTCCCTATTTAATTTCCTGATGTTTTCTAAAGTCTATATTATTGTTTTTCATTTTACGCTTTCTTACTTTTAATGTTTAGTATGTGGTTTTAATTTGTTGCTTTGTATATACTTTTAGTATCAGTTTGGATTGTAGTTTTCCAATCCGTACCCCATACATTTATGGTCAGTCTTTAGTGGTTTTGTTGTCCTTCTTGCAACCATTTGGTTTATGATTTATTGGTCAATAAAGTTCATTAATTTCTTTAAATCATCAGAGAGTGTAGTACACTTTTTTTCAATGAAGCTTCCTTACAATCAAAGCAAACTGTAAAGTTATGCTCTCTTACTAACATCACCAAAGATTTGTAAGTCACATGATCAGGATGAACTCCTATCGTAGCTGCCTCACTTTCTTTTCTATGCATCGTGAACTAATCTGGTATTTTTGTTTTGCTTTTTCAATTCTCTCCTCAGCATTGCAGTCATTTTCGCTGACTGACGGAACTTACGTTGAATTTGACATCATGGAATTACACCGACGTCACCAGCTTCTGCCTCATTTCTACCATCACCACATTCCTCCACGCAAACGACATGCTTTGCCAGTCGCTATCCAAAAGTCCATCTCCCTCCAGTTCCGCACCGTCAGCCTAAATGGGATTCTCTTCTATTCAGCAACCAGAGAAGACTTTACATTGATCCAAGTAAGTTTTTTGTACACCTATACCTTTCTCTTTAGTTCTAGAATACCAACTTTCTGTAGTCTTTAACACCTTCTTTTTTTGGGCCGGCACAATCAGAAGTACGAGTAATATTGTTTGTTGTCTTAATTGAGGTTGTTTCTTTTCTAAAACAGATTAAAGATGGCTCCATTCTCTACACATCGAAGGCTCAACTCCAGTCTGAAGTAAATGTTACACTCTCAGCAGCTCACGTCAGTGATGGCGAATGGTACAATGTGTCGTTAGTGCGACGTGGAAACGTGTTGTATGTATCTGTGAAAGGCGCAGTCGCAGAAGTCAACGTCAGCCGTGTACATGACTTTCTAGATCCGTACCTCACTAAACTCTCAATTGGAGGGACCGGTGAGGAAATTCCGGCCAGCAATGAGGCTGTTACAGGTAATGAAAAGCAAAAATAGCGTATTATTTACTGCATTCTAACTTTCCTGACGTTGTGAAGTACTGTACCATGGAAAAATTGAGTTAGCCAGAATTATGATTTTTTATAATTTTGGTTTCGTAAATACATTTTTCCTTTGTCACACGGTTATGTTAAGTGGCGATAGGCAGTGTTGTTCCGAAATGTCTTCTTGTCAAATTTGAGTTAAACGTCTTATAATTAACTGCTAGCTGAATCAGATTTTATAAGAGCTGACAATAAGCGTGACTGAGTGTGAGGAGGCCCTGGAAGAAATCATGGTAATGGCTTAGAGGATACCACACGATAGTACAACGGACATAATTACAGTGAATTCTTATCAATCCTTTATCAATTAGCTCTCACCCACAAAGATCTCTAGACAGACTGTTTCGCTCTTGTTTGAGCTCGTCAGTCATTTGCCCTAGCAAACGTAGCCTAGCCCTCCTCCACAAAGTATTCTCTACTGACGAGGCCAAACAAGGGCGGAACAGTCTGTCCAGAGATCTTTGTGGTTGAGAGCTAATTGATATTAAATGATCAATTGGTAAAAATTGTCCTAGGCCTGGGTGTCAACCATGAATGGAGCCCCAACCAAGCAGACATTTCTGCTCTTTCGCTTGCTGAAACCATATTCGTTTTGCCCTTGTCATTCTTATCAATCCTTTATCAATTTATCATGTTGACGGTTTCCAAAACATTTACTTCTAAAGAGAAATGGGTGTTAATTTTTTTATGTCTTCTGGATGAAATATTTGGGATTGACAGATCCTCAATATTTCGTGATAAAATAAGCTCTTTACCAAATATAACTGTAACAACGGAATGACTGAACATATCCACAACCACTGCATGATAAATGCATCCGGTTCCTATAGATTGCAATCAACATTACTCGTTTTCATCAATAAATGTGTTGCTCTCTCTAAAGCAACAATGCGAATGTCACATTTCTAGCCAACGTTTCGTGTTACTAAATGGTTCAAAAGTACTACTTAATTTTTTTTTTGGTCTGTGCGTTTAAGCTGTTCGGCTTTCTGTGAGAGTCAACATCGAAAGTTATAGAATCTGTTTGTGCTGCAGTAGGTATTCATTTACTACAAGTGTGTGCTGATCCAAGCATGTTAATTATTTTGTAGCTTACCTCAATTATGGTAATTCAGTCTTCAAAGTCTCCATCCAATCTTAAAACTTCAATTGCTCAACTGTTGTTCGCACAAATTGTTGAATGCGATTGCTAATTATTGCTTGCATACTATGTTGTTTGTTGAATTGATAAATTATTATTAAATTATTAAATTAAATTATTAAATTATTAATAAATTATTATTATTTCCAGGGTTTCACGGATGCATCTCAACATTTGTGGTGAATGGAGAAGTGCAACCGCTGAATGGATCAGGAAGCATATTTCGAGCTGTTGTTCATGGGAAGCTACGCTCTGGTTGTGTCGGCACAGTGCAAAGCCAAGGTGTAGCTGCCACCGATCCCCTAAGTGTTGGTGTGACATTAGTGATCATCTTCTTCGTAGTGCTTATGGTGGCCATAATGGTGAGCTTTATCGTCTATAGGCGGAGAAAATTACATCGAGAAAAGCTTGGTGGTAGCAGTGGAGTCGGCCATCACACCAAACAGAATGGTACTGCATTGTTGGCAACCAGCATCAACGATGGCTCCAGAGGACATCAAGAATCCGGTTACGAGAATGGAGAAGTTATGACTGACGACGTGTTACGCAGCCATCTGGTAGCTCACGACTTGACAGCAAAGAAGCACAAAGACCGTGACTACACCGACATTCCGCAAAGACCGGATATCATCGAACGTGAAGTAGTGAACAAATCGCCGGGTATGCCCTCCTTACGTATGGAGGACACCTCTATGTTGAATGACCGAAATGTTTCGACGCTTGGTGACATTCAGGACTCTGAGGCTCCCGAACATTACGACTTAGAAAATGCAAGCAGTATAGCGCCGTCTGATATTGACATAGTGTATCATTATAAGGGATACCGAGACGGCAATGTGCGCAAATATAAAACCAACCCCCACATACCAAACTTTCACAAACACAATCATCGCCATAGCCCTCACCAATATCACCCCACCAGTGGGCCAGTGCCAATAGGGACACGTAATAGCCCACATAACATGTTGAGGCAGAGCCCCACTGCACTTCAACCCCGTGAGAGCCCAAGTATGCTCAAGATGCAGAGTACACCTCTTGCACGCCTGAGTCCGTCTAGCGAACTGTCAACACAGACGCCTCGTATTCTGACGTTGCAAGATATCAGTGGTCGACCGTTGCAAAGTGCGCTTCTTGCAACATCGCAGGCCACTGGGGTAAAGGACCCAATGACAAATTCAGAAAGGAGTCTGAATAGTCCTGTGAGCCAACTGAGTCACAGCACGAGTAGCATGCAGTCAAGGAACCAATCCGGCTGCAACATGAAGGACAAGAAAGACCGTGTAAACGGTGTAGGGGTTGGTCTCACGGCGGAGGAGATAGACCGCCTCAACTCGCGCCCCCGCAACTCTAGTTTAGTGAGTACTCTTGATGCTGTTTCATCATCGAGCGAAGACCATTGTGCCACGAAAAATAAACTTGCAGAACTGCTAGAGACTAACACGGAATTACTCGAAGCTCAGGATTCTTCCACGGATGAGAGCGGTAATGACTCTTTCACGTGTTCCGAGTTTGAGTATGAAAACAATTATGATCGTGTTGCCCGTGAGTTCGGTCCCGGAAACATGATCTTCTCTAAACTTGCCGAAGTTGAGAATGAAAACGATGAGGATTCTGCCAAAAACTTTGATGGATTTGATTCGTTTCACGGCTCACTCAGCACGTTGGTGGCATCCGACGACGACATCTCTAACATGTCGTCGTACAAACCGCCAAATGGTTCCCATCTCGGCTGGGATTATTTACTCAACTGGGGACCTAACTTCGAGAGTTTAGTGGGTGTATTCAAAGACATTGCTGAACTACCAGACTCTACGAATTCAAAAACCAATTCAAAACCTGGCGAGGAGTACGTCTGACATCATGTGTGAACGTAATTCGTGTCACTGAAGTTAATGGGATTATTTCTGTATTGTATTAAACACTAATCTTTGAAAGGCCCAAGTTCAGACATTTCCCTCTCTACTGTTATGTGCCAAATTATTTTATATTGGATATTTACCTTTTTTTTTTTGATGCCATTTAGTTATTTAAATTTAAAATCTTTCATGGTTTTACACGTGGACCTTGTGTATTGTCAGTACTTAACTAGTTCACACTAATAGGATTGAGAGTGCATCAAACATGGTTTTAATTCAAAATATTTGCGTAATGTTCCCACTGAAGAAACAAAAACTGCTAGGGGGTACAAGATGTAGTAAAAACTGAGCATTTATGATACCCAGGGTATTTTAATTTAACTGCCTCGGTTAATTCTATTGGAAGTGCCTGCTCATTTGACGGTTAATTATCAAACAGCCTCCCACTGCTTCAGAAGTTTAGGCGTAAAGTTCACTCATAACTCAATAGTCTAGGAATGCACTTTACTTAAAATTAAAAAAATTAATGAGTTCGGTATGTGAGTATACCTTACTTATGTGTGGACGATTAGTTAGTTTATGAGTGCACCATACTCAATGGGCCGATTAAAAAGGGCATCTGAAATATCCCATTAGCAACAGTGAAAATATTTATTATTTTAGTACTAAATGCGAAGGTTTTGTTTTTAACCAAGTGAATTTACGCAATGCCAAAAACATTGCGACGACGATTGCCTGTAAATTTTTGTACGGTAGTATTTTATTACTGCATTGTAGGTAACAAATATTTTTGTAGTTTGTTGTTTACAAGCCATTTTTTGAAGTTCTTTTTTTTTTATTATTATTATTTGTGTCATTACCGGTTATTGCAACCAAGTTGTGTACATATTATACATATATATTTTTTTTTTTTACATATTTTTGTATATGTTCCCATTACTCGTAGGATGGTCACCGTTGCATGTACAGTCGTGCCAAACTCAAAGTCCAGTGCAGCTTTCCTTACAAGTGCTTTATTATGCAATGCCATACTTCTACAGTAAAACTATCACGTATCATTGTGGAAGTATTTCATCGGTTAACTGACCCACGTCTTCGAGTGTGGGTTCAGTTTGACTGTAAAAATGTTTCTGTTCATTCACGTTAAAAGGCAAGTTAAAAGAAAATTTGAATATACTTTAGTTTTTAGAGCTAAGCTTTCGTCGCAAACCATGAAAACAGTGCCTTCTGGTAATTTCCGTATTGATATACTACGGTTCTAAACTTACCTGTTGCGACTGATCCCACATCCTAACACTACTGGTTTAAACATTTACTTGATATCTGTATACGAAGTATCTTTACTGTCACGGCACGTATGAAGACTAAAAATCAAACTGTGCGACAATGTTCAACTGATACCTCAAAAACATCATCCCACAGGAATTTCCTGACCTTAACTTACATAATCGTATTTTTTTGTGGAGCGCTGTGTGTTAGCAATACTCTGCCATGAAGAATGTTAATTTAAATAATTTGGACGCATTAGTGTTTTTTATATTGACATACTCGTTTAGTTGTCACGTTTAGTGACTTGACATAATAATAGACATCTCAGGGTACAATTTGTGCTATTTTATATGTGTAACTAGACCTGTGCAAACTCTTTGGGCACTTTGGTACATGTTAATAAATGGACAAAAAGGGTAGCTTTTTTTTACAGCAAATGCTATCGTTGTAGCATGGAACTTACCGTGAAGCCACTTCATCTAGTAACTAACGAGAGCCGTTAATGAATGATTTGGCTGGTAACCCTGTTACCTACGCAAGCTTGCTAGTTCCACGGTCGAATTATTCTGCTACGCAGGTGTAAAATTCACTCAAGAATCGTATTTCACGCTCCAGATACAAGCCAGAGTTAAATTTTTTGTAACTTGGGAACTACGTTAGATAAAGTCGTGTGGTTTGTCCTGTTTCAAACAGCTTGAAAGGGACTTACCAATATCACTATTCCTTTTAAGAACCTTAGGTCCATTTTTGACTGCACTTGGTCAAACTTCGGGGTAGAAAAGTAAAGTAAAACAAATGTTAGGGTGCTAAATACCCTACTTGAATGCAAGGTGCAGGGTATTTTTTTTCTGTGAACGATTCACCTAAAGTCTAAATTTTTCTGTGTACCATAAATATTGTATTCTAGTGCACCCTCAAATGTAAGGCACAGACAGATTTTAAGTTACGTTTTTGTTAGATAATACCTTGACTTCTAAGCTAAGCAGCATATACTCTACAAAAACCTTTACATTAAATCTGGGGGGGGAAACGTGAGGGTGTTCATAAGTGTCAGAGAGTTGCTCTCCACTTTGGGAAAAGGGGTTGCCCTAGGTTCGAGTATTTAAGGTGCTTACTATTTTCAATACCTAATGCAGGAGAGTATATTGTTTGTTAACATTTGGTGTTGCCATCCATAGACTATTTGCATTCTGGGATGCAATTTATTCTTTGCTCAAAATTTGGGAATTTAACCCCTGCAACAGTGAAAAATGGATATTTTATTGCCATTGACATAGACTTACTGCTACTCCCATGTAGAGACACCTGGTATCGAGTCTTTTGCGTGGAGGGTATTTTGGATAAGGAAACAATGATCACTTGTTGATTGGTCAGTTTTTTTTTTGTAACTAAATTGGCAATGCCGTAATAATTATGTTTTGAAAAGACTTGCCTCCTTCGGAAAACTCCTTTGCCCTTTTTGTCAGGGTTTTCAAACCAAAGCCAGTTGACAAGGGTGGAACAAAATGACCAAAGCCAGTTGTTTTGTACAGGTCTAGTATTATACAATTCTTGTCTCGTTATTAAGGTGACATTTTCTTGAAATCTGTTTGATTTGTATAACTAACTTTTATACCATTTTGCATTTTATTGCATCCGTCCTGCACTTGTTATTGAAATCACTCAACAATCAGTCTTGCATTTAATATTAATACGTTTGGTGACCATTCTCAGATGTGTGTAATTGTGTTATTAAATGACTTGAAAAGAAGCTGTTGTCTTCATTTTACTTTATTTTAGCAGTTGTAGATCTGATTCTTATCCCCCCAGTTGCTTCCGTTGATTACAGGGAAAACCTGAGCAAGTCCTGTAAACCAGGGTGTGGATGTCTACTTCGTCAGTCTCTACATTCGTAGTAATGTGTAATCCGTACATCAGACTGAATATTCTACTCTTGTCCTTCACCACGGGGTCTCTCGCTGAAGCAACATTGCTCAAACAGCTAGTCGATGACCAGTCATGGTGCAATACCGTGCGACCACTGAATACAGAATAAGTTAAATAGTAACGGAACACCTGGTTAGCACACGGGCCAATACACTACGAAGAATTGCACACTGAACAGTACGTGCTCTGCTGTTCAAAGGCAGAAAGGAATATTCCCAGAGTGACGAAATGCATTTTCTCACAAAAATTTGAGTAATACGATTTACACCACAGGATTGGTGGAGATCCATAATGGTCCTTATCGTGCAAATTGATCGTTGGACCTGAGTATAGGGGCGAAAGAATAACCAAACCGGCCAAAAGCTGTTTTCTCAGAAGTGTCCATCAAAATTAGCTGATATGTATGACATCAGATGTAAGGCAGCCTCGACTGGTAAAAAGAATGTAGCGACTACAGGGCTGAAATGACTTCAATCTATTTTCATACTTTCCAACGGGTGAAAAGATGGGACATTGGATGTGAATAGATTGGGGGGGGGGGGGGGGCGTAGCCACTTTGTGTGAAAATCAACCCTTTTACAAATTACGTATTTTTTTAGTTGACACCCCTGCAGTTCAAAAACTTGTAGACTCGCAACGCTTATCCTCAACGCTTATCCGGTTCGAATTCCTGAGTTGGTAAGGCTTCTCCAGTACTGATACTGAATCACATCGGTTGCTAATAATTGTGGTGTTGAATCTGTATCTAAAACCTTTGCTGAAATATCGATAACTCAGGAACCGTTTGAGGTAACGACATGTGGTTTGCATCATTCTTCTCATGAAATCACTGAGGATCTCTTTAGCTATATTTTAACTGTTGGTTGCCATTTGTTTTACTTTTAATTTTAATAATTGTTGGACTTTTGAAGAAAATTACACCATTGATAAAAAAAAAATTGGGGATAGTTGTATCAGTACGGGCATCTAAGGAAAGCCGGTAAACAGCAATAACAGTGGTTTTGGAAAGCCAGTAATGAACGGGAATCACACTTAAAACACAGGGTTCCCACACAACCTGGGAAAGTCAGGGGATTTTTCTTGGTCAGGGGAAACCTGGGAAAGTCAGGGGATTCACACGATTATGAAGTTGAGTCAGGGGATTTAACTTCAACCAAATGAGATAATGGCAAAAAAGAATACAAAACCTTACTTTCGAACGAGACAGTAAAGGGCAAATTTAAAGAATTCTTAGTAAAAAATGATCGACTGGATGTTATGTATGCTGCACTCCTGGCAGATAAGCCAGACTATGCCAACCTTTGGAATGGTGCTAGTGTTAGTTATGGAAATGCAACGGTTGAAAGTGGCTTTTCTCTGAACAACGATATGCTCGCAGAAAATTTGCAACAGTCAGTAACTACACAGCGCTATGTTTATGATGCTATCAGTGCAGCAGATGGGGTTCTGGATGTGGAAATAACAAGAAAAATTATTCAAAATGTTAACGCATCTAGAGCAAGATATCAAGATGCTGAAGAGAACAAAAAGAGAAAACTTCACAAATTAGACAAACAAAAGGAAGGAGAATCTCTTTAAAAAAATTCCCCGACTTTCCCAAGTTTCCCAGGCGAAAAAATATAAATTTGTTCCTGGCCATTCGACGACAAAACATGAAAGAACAACAGCTTTATTT
>JAHWFP010089755.1:571-11813 GCA_023313725.1 Lithobius niger
TTTAGAAAGCGATGTTAAACTTCTCTAGAAAGCGATGTTAAACTTCTTTAGAAAGCGATGTTAAACTTCTTTAGAAAGCGATGTTAAACTTCTTTAAAAAGCGATGTTTAACTTCTTTAGAAAGCGATGTTAAACTTGTTAATCTTCTTTAGAAAGTGATGTTAAACTTCTCGTGAAAGCGATGTTAAACTTGTGAAAGCGATGTTAAACTTCTTGTGAAAGCGATGTTAAACTTCTTGTGAAAGCGATGTGAAACTTCTTGTGAAAGCGATGTGAAACTTCTTGTGAAAGCGATGTTAAACTTCTTGTGAAAGCGATGTTAAACTTTTTTAGAAAGTGATGTTAAAGGTCTGACTACTCACCAAATGAAACTAGAAATAACGTCAAAGTCATAACTTACATGCAGCCCGTCGGGGGGGGGCCGAATACGCCATTTTTTTAATACTGAAAGTGTCAAACTTGTAACAACATTAAAAAACAAAAACGTACTCGTTTGATGTTTAAGGTAATGTTTCATTGGTCCGAAATCAAAACAGCAAACGTACACACATCGCTTTGTAAAGAAGTGTAACATAGCTTTCTAAAGAAGTTTAACATAGCTTTCTAAAGAAGTTTAACATAGCTTTCTGAAGAAGTTTAACATAGCTTTCTGAAGAAGTTTGACATCGCTTTCTAAAGAAGTTTAACATTGCTTTCTAAAGAAGTTTGACATTGCTTTCTAAAGAAGTTTGACATCGCTTTCTAAAGAAGTTTGACATCGCTTTCTAAAGAAGTTTAACATCGCTTTCTAAAGAAGTTTAACATTGCTTTCTAAAGAAGTTTAACATCGCTTTCTAAAGACGTTTAACATCACTTTCTGAAGACTTCTTGAAACTTCTTTAGAAAGCGATGTTAAACTTCTCTAGAAAGCGATGTTAACTTCTCTAGAAAGCGATGTTAACTTCTCTAGAAAGCGATGTTAAACTTCTCTAGAAAGCGACGTTAAACTTCTTTAGAGAGCGATGTTAAACTTCTCTAGAAAGCTATGTTAAACTTCCTTAGAAAGTAATGTTAAACTTCTTTAGAAAGCGATGTTAAACTTCTTTAGAAAGTGATGTTAAACTTCTTGTGAAAGCCATTTTAAACTTCTAGTGAAAGCGATGTTAAACTTCTTTAGAAATTGATGTTAAAGGTATAACTACTCACTTGATAAGATAGAAATAATCAAAATCATATTATAACTTACATTTTGACGGTTGGGGGAGACTCCATTTTTAGAAATTTTGAATACTGAAAGTGTCAAACTAGTGACAACCTTAGAAAGCAAAAAAAAACTTCTTTGAAGTTTAAGGTAATGTTTCATTGATCCGAAGTCAAAACAGCAATGGTACACACACCGCTTTCTAAAGAAGTTTAACATCGCTTTTTAAAGAAGTTTAACATCGCTTTTTAAAGAAGTTTAACATCGCTTTTTAAAGAAGTTTAACATCGCTTTCTAAAGAAGTTTAACATCGCTTTCTAAAGAAGTTTAAAAGTGATGTTAAGAGTCTAACTACTCACCAAATGAAACTAGAAATAACGTCAAAATCATATTATAACTTACTGTTGTCAAAAATATGAGATGGAGCAACAATAGGGCAGCTCTATTCACCAAAATAGGTAGGATGGGTGGAAAGCGCTACAGCAGCCTACAATACCATCCGAAAGAAAGTATTGTTTAGTAAGCTACAACAGTACCAATCTTATACCATTGTTGTAACCCTCATTCAGCACACAAGACTATTCCATTCTGCTGCAAAAGTAGCCAGTTAAATCGTTCTGTAATATAAACTTTTCAACTGCAGTTGTTTCTGTTTGCAAATAGAACGTTTCTTTATTTCTAATACCTGGCGAAAAACTTATTTAAATATGCAGTATTCACTATTCAGTAATTCCTAGATTAGGAGAAATCGTGCAACGATGGGCGTTTATTTATTCAATGTTAACTGTTAAATTGTATCAGTAAAATGTGACACTGGGAAACTAGTTTTTACTTTGGCCAAGCATGCATTTTGTAGCCATTCCTTAGCTGCATATAGCTTTTACACTTCGAAACACAAAAAAGGCTAGCGAAATTTACATGAGATGACACAGTAGAAATTGCCTATAGTAATAATTAAAGAATCCCAACTTTTATTTTCGCCTTTGAAACATTCTTTCCAGTTATTTTATTTTTGGAGGAGGAGTGGGAGAAAAGCACAGAGATTCGGCACAGAATATTCGAGTTGCGCTGACCCCACAAAATAAAACAATAAAATATAAAAACCACCATCATAAACACAATACGGGGTACCCCCCCCCCCCCCCCCCCCCCCCCCCCCGCCCCTCTCCTTTTTTGTGGCGGTTTGGGGGGGGGGGGGGGGGGGGGGCGGTGAGGTCAGACGAGAAAGGTGTGCGCATATATTAACTGCATGGGATGAAAATTGTGTTTTGCTTAGATATTCAGCTTCCTTACAGCATATTAAAAAAATACAATGTTCTGCCATGTGCTTACCAAATGGCAAAAAAAAAACCGTAATCAGCAAATATTACACCATATTAAAAAAAAAACACGATATTGTTCCATCTGTTTATCAAATGGCAAACAACGCCATAAGCAGCAAATATCACTCTGTGTCAAAATGGCGAAAGTTCTAAAAAGTAAAATAAAAACAGTGTTAACTGCCCGACTTCTTCCATAAATAATGAAGCAATTTCTGATCAGGAGAAAATGAATGCACACACGTCCTGGACGTGACTATGTTGTAACCATTGCTTCATATTCCATCCCTTGTCAAAAGGTCATCTGGGAGAGAAGTATTGTGTTTCGTTGAACCAGGCAAGTTTATTCAACATAGCCAGAATCTTATTTTACCAAAGCATCGCTAGATGGCGTCAACTTTCGTGCAAGCGCTTCAACTCGCATTGAGTCTTTAGGAAAAATACGCGTCTTCTACCCGATCAGGCTGCCTTAGCTTGAAGTAGCAATCTGCTTCACCGCTTCTTGCTTGCAGAACGTTGTTGGATGTCAAGTTGCCACTGCCTGGAGTAATCTAGCAAGAGTGGTATAGTTTCGCATTGAGTTGAAACCTAGTCAGCCCATTTTTAACCAGAGTTAATACAGAAAATAGTTACGACCAGTCGTTCCGCATTTAGCCACGACCCAGAATTAGAAATGGAACATGTAGTAATTATCATGGACACTCCGTCCAGCCCTACGGCCTCTTTTATGTCGCTCCTGGTCTTATCCAAGGTTATTGGTTGATGTCTTAAAATGATGAGTAAAGCTATACGATTTAAATTTAAACAGGGATATGAAAGCCAGATCATTAAGGATCAAAATGACACTGGTTTCATTCCCTTACCTCAACTGGGTGAGAGCTGCGATTTTTTTTCTACAAGTCAGTTATAAGTTCTTAGCGCGTACGCTGTCCTTAAAGGGTTAACATCGCTTTCTAAAGAAGTTTAACATCGCTTTTTAAAAGCCGGGGACGATCCTTGGCAACGGTCCGCTTGACAACAGTCCTCTACTCGACCACGCCGTCCTTCGGTTCCTTGCTCCATTCCTTGGACCTCTTCACACACTTTGGTGTGTGGGATGTGCTCTTGATTCCCGTCTGAAGCAGCTCATGACATCTTTGCAACTGAACCATAATTGTTTAGGTTCTGTGATGGTCTGCTTGGGATCGATCCGCCGGATGGCTAACTGCTTGGTTATGATCCTCTACTCGATTTACCGTTTCTCGATTCCTTAATCCTCGTCCCTCGATCCTCGGTTCCTCTATCCTCGTCCCTCAATTCTTTGCTCTTGTTTCCTGCCAAGACGACTCGTGGCATCTTTACAACTGGACTACAGTTCGATAGGTTCTACGACGGTCCGCTTGGGATCGATCCACTAGATGATGGTCCTTCGGCGAATATCAGCTTGGCAATTATCCTCTGGTTAATCTTCCGTTCTCGTTCTACCCCTTAGCTCCTTCTCTTCACGTACTATTCAGTATGTGCTCCCTGCTTTGGTCCGGAACGGCTCATACATCACTCCAGCTGAACTGGACACAATCAGCTTGGCTACTATTCACTAAATACTGCTTTGCCTACCTACACTCCGCCTGGCGGCGACTCGATCAGCAGTAATCCTTTACCCTGCCTCCGTTTGTCTGCATCTTGCTTCGCTCCTCGTTCCGCCGTGTCCGATCCAGTTTATGGTTCTTCCTCTACTGTTCCTCCATTGCAAGTTCACGTTGTCTTTTGAACTGAACTAATTCACAATCCTGGCGATCCCCTTCATCCCTTCGAACCAAGCCTAGGTCTGGGCCAGGGTCGGGGGTTGGGGGGAGGGAGGAGACACCTGCTCCCGTAAGGAACAGCAATGTCACAATCTGGTCCCAGTCCCAGCACTCCTCAAGAGAGGATTCAGGGTACCCTAGGCTGAGTTAGCCCCTGAACCCAACTTACACGCTACAAAACCATACCATCGATCCTGCTATCCGCTAAGCCGATCCTCTGCGCGTTCCCTCGAGCCTACATCCCTCGACCCCCTATATACAAAAAAATTTTTTTTAAATCCAGCATCACTACCCACTGCGCATTAATTCTGCGCAGCCTCCTTGGATTTGGACACTTCACCGCCTACTGTCGGATTTACTTTGTCAGCTTTTGCCTCTCTCCTTTCAGCATTAAATACTGTTGTTTAATAAAAGGGTATGAAAACCCTCCGTGCCGCTACCATCTGTGCATCCTCTTTTCAAATTTGAGCTTGGATGATGCAGCCCGCTTGCTTTTTCTTCTGCCCTCGACCTGTGCAGATGTACTACACACTGCTCCTCAATGGGTCCAGTCCTCATGTCCGGCTGCCGTTTGCTCGGTCCTCCCAACCAGCGAGTAATGTTCTTACACGAATATCAACTCAAGACTTCTTGGATCCTACGATCCCACACCCCACGCCTTACTTTCGAAGGTTAACAATCTTCTAGGATCCTTCCACGATCATCTAGACCGAACCTTACGATCCGGCATTTGATTTACACAACCTGTCCACAACTCACCATTGCTTGATGCTTAACGTCTCGGGTTCGATCCGCATACCGCTGCTCCGGCGATCACCATCCCGTCTTCTGCTTTTAATCAATTACCAGGGATCACTCATCCCAATCCTACCTTTGGGCTTTGCAGCTCCCGTTTAGGACCTACGCCGCCCAAGCGCTCCCGGCACCTTGCACTCCTATCATCAGACCTTTTCTTCTCTAGCTGCTGCGCTGTTCACATAATTCCGCTACGATTCCTCGATCTCTCAATTCCTCGATCCGGTACCGATGATTCCGATGCCCCGAATTAAAGAAACCCCTAAGGGCAGTTCCTTGTCCCACACTTCTCGTTCCCCATTCCCAACGCAGGGTCCACCTATAGAACACAACGTTCAGGTACTTGAGCTTACTACAAACCAGGATTCTTTAGAACATTCGCTTTCGCCACCGAATCCTTTCCTTTCAGTACCTTCGCCTCCATTAGGTTACCCCGCCTCCATTAGATACCGCGGCTACATCTCCGATCCCATATAGCCAACCACCTCCGGTACGAAACCTTCGATACCTCTCTGAGGACCTCTGTTGCACCAAGGAAAGCTATGCTTACCTCAAACTCTTAATTCAAAGCTCGGAAGGTTGATGCCAACTTGGCCTCCTCCTCCGGTCCACAGGTTACACCTTTAGACTTGTCCTCGTGTCCTCGTGTTTAGGTTGTCCTTTACAACCTACGATTACTGGCCGTTCCGCAACCCAGCAGACAAAGGAACCACTAACGTCTTCCCAAGCACATGAAATGATGGATTCCTTCCTTCAGAACTTCAGGCGCGAAGTACCAACATCAGACTGCACGTCAACATAGCTAGCTTCAGTCCCAAAATAACACCGGGCCTCAACAGACAGCGCAGGTTCCTCAGGCATAGCTCTCGATCTGCCTCCACATCCAATTTTGCCTGACCCTCTGCCGGTTCCGCCTGCGATCATACCTCCAGAAAACAAGGGTGTCAATTCATATAACTCCCGTTCCGTCTTTACCAGACCGACCCGACCTACCTTTTCAAGGGGATCCCGATCCTTCCGAAATCAAAATCCCATACTTTCAAGGGAAAACGGCTACTTAACTCTGTTCTTACACCACTCTGATCCACCACTCCTTCGTCCTCCCCGGTCCTTCATTCCACAGTTAAATGTCGGTAACCGGGTAAACCAAGTACAAGATCGGCACGTCACCTTCTTTGCCATATGCCGGGCCGCATCTATCGTCCTCTTCTTGGTTGAGTTAAGTTGACTTCAGGGTAGCCAGTCCGTAGCCAGGGCGTCCGTCACCAAGGTCCACCGCCCGTGACAAAGTCTGTTGAGTGCATAAAAAACAGGTAATGGAGATTTCGAAGGCAATCAAAAACGTATCTTACCAGCAAGGCTGGTTGAAGATAGTTTTTGTTGCTCAACCGAAAATATACATTGCCTGTTTTACAACAGGCGACCCGCCCTTCCTCCCGTCTTGAGTTGCCTTGGTAACGATTGAGAGTATTATAAAAAGAGTTGAGAATTGTTGCTGCACCAGCGTTTATATAAGGAGGACTGTATCCCCGCATGCGCAGTGGAATAACTACGGGACTGGCAGGTAAGCCAACTTTCGTTCTTTTCTCTAAGAAAAGCACTGAGAATCCAAGAGAGTGCAAAAAAACAGTTAATGTATATTTTTGGTTGGGCAACAAAAACCAGCTTTGCTGGTAAGATACATGTCCCAACGCGCACCACTAACGTTGTGAGAGACTTCTCCGTAGACCCCTCACAGCGTTCATGGTGCACATTGGGAGTTTTTTTTTAAACTTCTGCTATGATAGTCATTTCTTGGTGCGGAAAGGGATAAACACGCCCGTAGCCAGAAAACGGTGCATCAAAAAGGAGAAACCATTTCACATTTCAGAAAATGGTGAAACCCTTTACTAATATTTTGGCCAAAAAACTAAAGGCATTATAGGTGACATTTGCATTATTGAAGACATTTCAAAATGTCGTCAAATTGGGGGATATTTTTCAGGACATGTGCAGACACTTATTGGGGACATGTTTATCCTCAAATTCGGGACTTTAGGACACTTTTGCCCTTAACTTCGGGACCTTAGGGTTGTTTTCGTACTAAATCCGGGTTACTTTGTTCGTCAAAAGGGTTGAGAGTTGCGACCCCATGACCCCCTCCCCCCTCCTCCACCTCCTTCGTTTCGCCCCCTGATAAATCTATTGTTTTTTTCAGGTCGTGAGTTTCAAGGACGTCGACCTATTAGTGTGATTGTTGGTCCCTTCCCCGAATCAAAACCGTACTACGGTAGCAAATTGTTAACAGTAACTAAATCACGTGTTGCAGAAAGACTTCCAACGGGAAATAAGGCCAACGCTGCAGAAAGTCCACCTTTTGACGTTACCGTAGGCTACAACGAGCCATATTTACAGATTACATTATCACGGCACAATACACCATTCCCGTATTCATTTATCCTGTGTCAGATGATTGGAAGTAAAATAAAATGCTTTAAACACCAATGCCGACCACTGCAACAAAATGTGGTAAGTATGATTCTCCTGTAAGTAACACAGAGAGCTGTCACAAAACACCTTTTTTTTTTAAACTCACCTCTATATACATAATACTCTCATATGTATATAGAGAGGGTAGTTTTTAAAAAAAGGCCGGCACACCAAGAGTATTTTGTGACGGGTCCCTGTGGTAAGTAACGCAAGGTTGAAGCAAAAAAAAACACTCCAAAGACTGATTTAGCGGTTGCGGTCATATTTTTTTGTCAACAAGGGCGCCCGCAGAAGGGCAAAAAGGGGTGGGCTCGAAAGCTCAGAAAGGGCAAAAAGGTCAACCAAAAACACGAAATCACGCGACACATGCACTGGGGTGAAGTCTCCGCTCCATCCCTTGCCATGTTGGAAAAGAAAGCTTACATTTTTAACATTTTACACTCGCAGCATTATTTCTCCAACATTTTTTTATGCGTAAAAAGAGCAACCAGCCTCTTGGGCGAGAGGGCTTGAGCCCCAATAGCCCTAATGTTGGGGCACCCTAGATAGGAAACAAGCTTTGGGCCTATTATATGCAGATAGGCTAGTAAATCCATGACTTAACCCACCACAAATTGCAACAAAAAGATTTCATGGTTGTTCCTAACTGGAAAAAGCGTGCTGAATTCGAAAAAAATTGTTATCCATGCTATCTGCTGCCATTTTCCTGGAAAAAATAGGCTTAATTTGCATATTATAGTTAAAAAATGCATTTAATACATTTACGGAAATAAGAAGGAAATTTTAGTGTACCTTGCATTTTGCATTGTGAGGGCAGTTTTTGCAGGAACCTAATCAAAGGATGTGCACTTTAAGATTTTGAAGGGTGCCAGGTTGAAAACCTTGAGCATTAAAGATGGCGCCCAATTTTTACTGAATTTGTTGCCATTTGGCATATTACGCAAGAACCGTCAGTGTTACACAAAAGCGGTGTGTGTATAAGTTGTTTACAATAATGTTGTTTACAATAACGTTATGTACAGTGTAGGTCCCATACCTTTTTTCCATATACCACGGTTATCGAGAAAAAGTTGTGTTGCGCCATTTTGGCTTATTTAATGTTTATAGATGTCTGTATTTTTGAATACAACTTGCACTTTCAATTGCTGCTGCTTCGTTTCTAATTTAGATGAATGACTCCAATTAGGTTCGTTTGAAGGGTGGGGATGTCTTCTTTGATTCAAGTTCAAGGAAAAGGTCTACTACTATTAGTGACAGAGCCACGCCCATTTTACTAGGGGCTGGAATCATAATTACTGTTCAATTGTTCGTTCAATTTCAACTTTAAACTGCTCTTGTGGTGTTTATAATTTAGATGAATGATTCCAATTAGGTTTATTTGAAAGGTGGGAATATCTTCTTTGAATCAAGAGTAACAAAAACGGTCAACTACTATTAGGGATCGAGCCACGCCCGTTTTACTAGGGGCTGGTATCACAATTGCCATGAAATTTACGCTCATTTTCAACTTTAAACTGCTCTTTTGACGTTTCTAACTCATGACTCCAATTAGGTTTATTCGAAGAATGGGAATGTCTTCTTTGAATCCAGGGTAATAAAAAGGGTCTACGACTATTAGGGACCAAACCACGCCCGTTTTACTAGGGGCTGATAACACAATTACCGTTCAATTTTTCGCTCATTTTCAAATTTAAACTGCTCTTGTGGCGTTTATAATTTAGATGAATGACTCCAATTAGGTTTATTCGAAATGTGGGAATGTCTTCTTTGAATCGAGGGTAATAAAAAGGGTCTTCCACTATAAGGGACCGAGCCACGCTCGTTTTACTAGGCGCTGGTATCATAGTTACCGTTCAGTTTTTTGTTCATTTTCAACCTTTGAACGATATTAAACACAGAAAGCCAAAGGCTCAACAAGAGTTAAATAAATACAGATGCAAACGTATTTACGATGCCTTTTGGACTTATACGTCAGACTGCATGAGCGGAGACTCGAACCCACAACCTTTTTAAACCAAAGGCCGCGGTCCTATCGCTGAGTCATACTGACACGGCCAAAAATAAACTCTGCCTATGGAAGTTTCCTTTTGGCCATATCAGTATGGCTCAGCGGTAGGACCTCAAAGTTTGGTTTCAAAGGTCGTGGACTCGATTCCCCGCTCAGGCAGTCTGACATATAAGTCCAAAAGGCAACGTAAATAGGTTTGCATAAATAGGTTTGCATTTACGTTGCTTTTTGGGCTTATATATCAGACGGCCTGAGCGTGGAATTGAACCTACGACCTTTGAAACTAAAGGCCGAGGTCCTACTGCTGAACCATACTGACATAGCCATAAGGTAACTCTACCTATGGACGTTTCCTTTTGGCTTTGTCAATATGGCACAGCAGTAGGACTTCGGCCTTTGGTTTCAAAAGTCGTGGGTTCAATTTCCCGCTCTGGCAGTATGACATATAAGTCCAAAAGGCAACGCAAATAGGTTTGCATCTGTATTTATTTTGAACGGTAACTGCGATACCAGCCCCTAGTAAAACAGGCGTGGCTCGATCCCTAATAGTGGTAGACCCTTTCCATTGCCATTGATTCAAAGAAGAGAATACCACGTTTCTAATGAATGAAGTTGGAGTAATCCACCTGTATCATAACTGACGCAACAGCTATTGAGAGTTTAAGTTGTATTCACAAACTCGGACATCTATAAGCATTAAATTAGCCAAAATGGCCATAAATGGTTCAACATGACATTTTTTCTCAATAACTGTGATAAATGTTTTGTGTAACACTAAAGGTTCTTGCGTAACAGGTCAAAATAACTAAACCTGAGTAAACATTGGGCTCCATTTTGGTCTCCATTTTTAATGCTCAAAGTTTTCAGCCAGGCACCCTTCGGAATCTTAAAGTAAGTGCACATCTTTTTGCATAGGTTCCAGAAAAGAACTACCTTCAAACTGCAAGATATATTAATATTCTCCTCGTATTTCCATATATGTATTAAATGAATTTTTTAACTATAACATGCAAATTAAGCCTATTTTCCAGGAAAACGGCTGCAGATAGCGTGGATAACAATTTTTTTTTCGAATTCAGCACGCTTTTTCCAGTCAGGAACAACCATAAAATCTTTTGTTGCAATTATGTATTTGTTATTGTCACTAGAATTATTTGTGATATCAAGAATTTTAATTCCTTGGTGATACTTACTCGGCTCCACACTAACATTTTCAAATCATGGGTTTCCAGTTTTAAGATAACAATTTAAAAGCAGCACGTGTTGCTGACTTTTTACTTTACTGATGCCATTTTACGTTAACTTTCCGCTAGGTCGAGTACTGTAAGGTTGGCTTTCCTGTAATGCTTCGGATCCATTTTCTGTTGACTACGGGCGACGTTGGGAACCATCAGAAGCTTGTACTGATTACGTCACCGTCACGACTGATCAAACCTATTTAGCAATACTGTAAATACAGAAGTGTGAATTTGACGTATGTACTGTACTATAAAGGTCTCATCAAATGCTAAATAAAGAATGGCCGGTTACACTCGGATTGTGGATAAGACTAGTTAGAGTTTAACGTTCGTGGATTATGAGCTGTATCTATCAGTGGAGGGAAATTTTGTTTTAGAGGGAAAGGGAAGGGGAGACAAAAAAATGGAATTAAGCTAAAAGGTCTAAGAAGTAGGGTGGGGGGGGGGGG
>JAHWFP010089755.1:11913-45266 GCA_023313725.1 Lithobius niger
AAATGTACCAAAAAATTTTAAATACCCCCCCCCCCCCCAAAAAACCCTGTAAAAAATTTTTCCCCCCCCCCCCAGATACAAAAAATTTTTTGGCCCCCCCCCCCCCCCCCCCCCCCCCCCCCCAAGATAAATGCACTTTTCATATGTGTATCTGTCTGCAGACGAGTTCTTGTAGCCAAATTAAGTAAGTAGCACTGCACCAACAAGATGGAGATACCACTGTTTATAAGGAAAACGTGCCTCGTTTTTAATGAAAGGATAAAGTTGAGTTTAAAATGTTCTATAAAACTCCGATGTTCTTTACAACCATCTTGTGTCGAGTTTCATACAATAAGCATGATGAACACACTGTTTGCTCGCACACACTGTTTGCTCGCCGCCCAGAAGCAGCTCGCTTCATCGGCTCCTGCCCATACCTATAACGGAGTCAGCACACAAAAGACATTAGAAGCTATGGAAGCAGAAGGCTAAGGTTTTTTTTTGTTTTAGAAAATACACAGTAGGTATAGAAGGTTGGGGGGGGGGGGGGGGTTGTCTGGGGGCCTCCAGAAGCTGAGGCGTTTTTAGAAATTTCTTGTTAAAAAGAAAGGCCGGTGTGTGTTCTTTCCAGGCAGATCTTTTTTGCAAATAAAATTGTGTGTCCCTTTACGGTTAACAACGGCAGAAGTTCTAGACATTTTCTGCACTGGTTGACAAAACGGTGTTATTACGCGTCAATTCCAAAATCACATCAAGGTTTTTCGTAACGTGTTATTTTTGTTTCAGACCTGCGTAGAACAGCTGCCAAGGAATGGCACTTTTTTCATCAAGGTATTGTAATTTATTGCTTTATTCCGTCCATGTCTCACCAGATATTTGAAAGTAAAGAGAGATCATTAGGCGAGTAAATACAGGCTAAAAAAGAATTAACCCACCACAAATTGTAACAAAATGTTTCATGGTTGTTCCTGACTGGAAAAAGTACGCTGAATTCGAAAAAAAAATTGTTATCCACGTTATCTGATGCCGTTTTCCTGCAAAAATAGGCTTAATTTGTATGTTATAGTTAGAAAAAAATGCATTTAATACATATATGGAAATACGAAGAGAATATTAATGTACCTTGCATTTTGAGGTCAATTTTTTCTGGAACTTACTCAAAAGGATGTGTACTTTAAGGTTTCGATGGGTTCCAGGCTGTGAAACCTTGAGTATTGAAGATGGCGACCAAAATAGAGCCCAATTTTTACTCAATTTTAGTAATTTTGGCCTATTACGCAAGAACCTTTAATGTTACACAAAAACGGTGTGGATATAAGTTGTTTACAATAATGTAATCTACAATGTATGCCCCATACCTTTTTTTCCCATATATCACGGTTATTGAGAAAGACGGTCATGTTGGGCCATTTTTGGCTTATTTAATGCTTATAGATGTTTGGATTTATGAATACAACTTAAACTTCCAATAGCTGTTGCGTCGTTTATAATTCAGGTGGATGACTGCAACTTGATTCATTCGAAACGTGGGAATCTCTTCTTTGAATCAACGGCAATGAAAAGGTCCACTACTATTACGTATTGAGCCACGCCCGTTTTACTAGGGGCTGATATCACAGTTACCATTCAAAATAAATATAAGACGCAAACCTATTTACATTGCCTTGTGGATTTATATGTCGGAACGCCTGAGTGGGGAATCGAACCCACGACCTTTGAAACCAAAGGCCGAGGTCCTAGCGCTGAGCCATTCTGACACGGCCAACAGGAAACGTCCATAGGCAGCATTTAACACGTGCATGTATACATACAGACTGCCGTTGGCTTTCCGTCTTTAATACCATTCTAAAGTTAAAAATGAGCAAAAAATTGAATGGTAACTGCATGTGATACCAGCCCCTAGTAAAACGTGTGTGGCTCGGTCCCTAATAGTGGTAGACCCTTTCATTACCCTTGATTCAAAGAAGCCATTCCCACCCTTCGAGTGAACATAATTGGAGTCATTCACCTAAATTAGAAACGTTACAAGAGCAGTTTAAAGTTGAAAATGAGCGAAAAATTGAACAGCAACTGTGATACCAGCCCCTAGTAGTACAACGTGTGTGGCTCGGTCCCTAATTCAAAGAACACATTCCTACACTTCGACTGAACCTAATTGGAGTCATTCATCTAAATTAGAAACTTCACAAGAGCAGTTGAAAGCAGAAAATGAGCGAAAAATTGAACCATAACTATGATACCAGCCAATAGTAAAACCGACGTGGCTCAGTCCCTAATATTTGTAGACCCTTTTCATTGCCTTTGATTCAAAGAAGACGTTCCCACCTTTTGAATAAACCTAATTGGAGTCATTCATCTAAATTAGAAAAATCACAGGAGTAGTTTAAAGTTGAAAATGAGCAAAAAATTGAACGGTAACGGTTATACCAGCCCGCAGTAAAACGGGCATGGGTCGATCCCTAACAGTGGTAAACCCTTTTAATTACCCTTGATTTAAAGAAGACATTCCCACCCTTCGAGTGAACCTAATTGGAGTCATTCATCTAAATTAGAAACGTTACAAGAACAGTTAAAAGTTGAAAATGAGCAAAAAATTGAACGGTAACTGTGATACCAGCTCGTAGTAAAAGAGGCGTGGCTCAGTCCCTAATAGTTGTATGCCCTTTTCATTGCCTTTGATTCAAAGAAGACATTCCCACCTTTCGAATAAACCTAATTGGAGTCGTTCATCTAAATTACAGGAATAGTTTAAAGTTGAAAATGAGCAAAAAATTGAACAGCAACTGTGATACCAGCCCCTAGTAAAACAGGTGTGGCTCGGTCCTTAACAGTGGTAGACCCTTTTAATTACCCTTGATTCAAAGAAGACATTTCCATCCTTCGAGTGAACCGAATGGGAGTCATTTATATAAATGAGAAAAGTCACAAGAGCAGCTTAAAGTTGAAAATGAGCCAAAAATTGACGGTAACTGTGATACCCGCTCACAGTAAAACGATCGGTGGCTCGGTTCCTAATAGCGGTAGATCCTTTTCATTACACTTGATTCAAACACGGCACTCCCACCCTTCAAGTGAACCGAACTGGAGTCTTTCATCTAAATTAGAAATGTCACAAGAGCAGTTGACACTTGAAAATGAGTGATAAATTGAACCGTAACTGTGATACCGGCCCCTAGTAAAACGGACATTGCTCGGTCCCTAATAGTGGTAGACCCTTTACATTGCCCTTGATTCAAAGGAGATATTTCCGCCTTTAGCATGAACCTAATTGGAGTCTTTTATCTAAACTAGACACGTCACAAGAGCAGTTGAAAGTTGAAAATGAGCGAAAAATTGAACAGTAACTGTGATGTTAGCCCCTAGTAAAATGGGCATGGCTCGGTCCCTAATAGTAGTACACCTTTTTTCTTGCCCTTGAATCAAAGAAGATATTCTCACCCTTCGAATGAACCTAATTGGAGTCATTAGAAACGATGCAACAGCAATTCAAAGTTTAAGTTGTAATCATATATTCCGACTTCTATAAAAATTAAATAAGCCAAATGGGCACAAAATGCCCAACATGACCGTTTTTCGTAATAACTGTGAGATGTAGAAAAAAGTTATGGGGACCTACATGTCGATTACATTATTGTAAACAACTTGTATACAAACCTTTTTTGTGCAACACTAGCGGTTCTTGCGTAATATGGCAATGGCAACAAATTGAGTAGAAATTGGTCGCCATCTTTTTTGCTTAAGGTTTTCAGCCTGGCACCCTTCAAAATCTTAAAGAGCACATCCTTTGATTAGTTCCTGCAAAAACTGCCCTCACAATGCAAGGTACACTAAAATTTCCTACTTATTTTTCTACATGTATTAAATGCATTTTTAACTATAATATGCAAATTAAGCTAATTTTTTTCCAGGAAAACGGCAGCAGATGGCGTGGATAACATTTTTTTTTTCGAATTCAGCACGCTTTTTCCAGTTAGGAACAACCATGAAACCTTTTGTTACAATTTTCGGTGGTTAAGTCACGGACTTACTGGCCTACATGTATTCGAACTAATCTTAATGTGGCTTCGAATGTACCTGACACATATTTATTAACCTATGTTGCGTTAAGGCCCATAGGACGTCAGTTGTGGCCAGTGTCAGACCACAGGGTATCATCGACACATGGGTACAGCGTGTAGGGTCGACCTAGGGTCTCTGCAATACACACTCAACTTTGTGAGCTCATACCTCCGTCAAAAGTGAAAATTTTAAAGCCAAAATTGGAATCTAGCCTCGTCTAGTCAAGGCCAGTCAACAGTCCACAAATTTGGAAATTCGTCCCAGCCAAATCTACTTCTGGGATGTACCTTTCGTCTGTCCACCCTGTAGGTCAAACTACATCGCCTAAAATCATGGGTATAGGGTCAAATCATAGCTTCCTAGGTGAGCATGTGTCTTTCTAAGTTATTTTAGTGTAACTGGAAAAGTTATTTAGGAACAAGCCATCACGTGCTAACTGAAACAATGCTACTTGGCTGATTAAATAAACAAATTCTCTCAACGAACAATTACGGAGTGTTAACGAATTACGTACCACTTTTTTCTAGCAATTTAGATCCCCCCCCCACCCCTCCTCGCCCCACCTCTTCTTAATACCAGTTTAGCGAAAATTAGTGAGGTACGCAACATTTCGTCATACTCCCCCTCCCCCTTCCCCATCACAACAGAGAGTAACACGTTTGTTCAAACCCCTTCCAGGTGTTAACGTAATATGTGAACGCTTCCTTATGTTGGTGTAATTTCTTTCTGTTATATACCCGAATACTGTTCACTCACAAATCCTACTTGTTAATGTTATCACTGATTATATGGAATCCGTATTTCACTTGATGTTATATTAATGCATATTGATTGATACAAAAGATAACATTCTGTGCAGCAGCGGTTCCTAATGTTCCAAGCAAGAAGCGCGCCTCACATTCAGTGTAGATATGACCCCCACACCATAGCGTATATAATTACTCCCAATATTAAGTGTAGATAGGAATCCCCATCTCCGGATGAACGTACTGATTTTCTAACCTACGTTTGCACTAAGAAATTCAGATTTCTTTTAGATTTTGCACATAGACAAGCCTGTTATTAGTTGATATCAAACGAAACAATGAATGCACCATTGTCATAGGTAATCTGTAGTGGCCGACATCTTGAAATCAGGGCTATTTTAAAATTAAGCTTAATAGCGTCCGATTTCCTTCAAATTTAGAATGGATAATTGTTGATACCAAGTGAAACAGTGAATGCGCCATCGTCACTAGCAATCTCTAATGGCCGCCATCTTGAAATTGGGGTGGCCATTTTGAATTGTGCTTATTGTCCATTTCCTTCAAATTTAGAACGGAGACGAAATAGTTGAAACCAAGCGCAACCGCGAATGTGCCATCATCGCTAGTAATCAGTAAAGGTCACCATCTTGTAATTAGGCAGCCAATTTGAAATTACTAAGAAATTCGTTCGTTACATTACTGTGAAAGTTCTCGTCAAAATTTGAGTCATAATTCCCGAAATTATAACTCAATTTGAAATTGTGCTTATCGTCAGATTTCCTTCAAATTTAGAATGGAGATGAAGTAGTTGACACCAAGTGAAACAGTGATTGTGCCATCGTCACTAGTAATCTATAATGTCCACCATCTTGAAATTATGTGGCCATTTTGAAGTTGTGCTTATTATCAGCAGATTTCCTTCAAGTTTAGAACGGAGATGAAATGAGGATACCAAGTGAAACAGTGAATGTGCCATCGTCACTGGATAATCTCTAATGGCCGCCATCTTGAAATTGGGCAACCATTTTGAAATAATACTTATTATCGTCTGATTTCCTTCAGATTTAGAAAATAGACGATACAGTTCAGGGGCGTCTATCCCCCCCTAACACAATGAGGCAATCCCCCCAAACTAAAATTATGTCCCCCCCCCCAGTAAAAATTGTAACTCTTAGGCAATTGTAACGAGGCAATTTCCCCCAACTAAAAATTATGTCCTCCCTCCCCATTGGCGGATCTAGGATTACCTTAAAGGGGGTGCTGTTGCTTGCCATTGCAACGCCAACTAGGGGTCTGGGGAGCATTGCTAGCTTCCCTAAAACCTTGACATTTTTAGTCTTTTTGACTGCTTTTCTGGCTTCTGGCTGGCTTCTGGAGTACCCGCTTGTAGACAAGTTTAGGCCATAAACTACTATGTCAAAATATTTATTCATTAGCCCCCACCCCCTACGAACATGGGAACGAACTACTCCATACCGACTCCTCACAATGACATCTGAATACTGCCTAACTAGCTATACACTTTTATCAGCTGCTGATTTAATGTCGTTTGAATTTCCTTCAATGCCTTTTTGTGCCCAAAAATTAACTTTTGAAAACAAATTTTTATTAAATTTATTTTTAGAGCTGAGGGGGGCATCCAGTGCACCCACCTAAATCTGCTACTGCTCCCACCCCCTAATGGTAAAAACTATAACTCTAATTCTTTACTAATTCTAATGACTGATTTATTACATTGAGACTTCACATCAATTTCTTACGCAACTCCTTTGAGTACATCGCAAATCTATACATATAATTACACAAGTTCCGCAACGCGGCCATCTGCAGCAGCCGGCAGCAGCCATCTGCAGCGCAGCAGCAAGCAGGACATACGATGCCATCTCTGCCATCTACCGACGGAACGGCAAATTATAAGAGTAGCAGCCAAGCCCCGCTGAGATAGTATAGCTGCGCCCGGAACGCAATGGCCAGCAGCGCGAACATATGATGCCATCTACCGACCGAACGGCAAATTAAATGGGGGGGGGGATGCGAGACGGGGGGAGGGGGAGGGGAGCGAGCGAAGCGAGTGACTCCGTTAGTTTGTTTATAATTAAGTCGACACTTAATTCAGCAACAATGTCATGTCACATTGCCAGTCGTTAACCTTTTTCACTCTACTGTGCAAAGAACGAACACCCTCACCCTATGTTCATTGCTGCCGAGAATAGAATGAACATGCTCTATTAATTTTCTATATTTAGACCGATTGTCATAATGACTGCCTATCCCTGTCCCCATCCCCGTTAGCATCACCATCCCGCTAAGCGACATAGGCATCAATTCTGGGGGCTGGGGAGAAGAGGAGTTACAACCCAAATTACAACTCCCGTGCCGTCCCCCACGTTTTCAAGCCGAGGAGTTCGCCCCTCACGAAACGTGTAGAGTTTGAATCTACCCCAAAACAAAACTTCCCGCCAAGCTTTTCGGCCGTGTGAAGTCGTAAAATCAAACGCCAAGCTCTTTCGCCAAGCTAATCCCACCGAGTAACAGTTCGAAGGTTAAATGAAATCTATGAAAATTGCTTACAGTGCAATTTTCAATTATTTCATTTAACGTTTGAAGTATTAGTCGGTGGGATTAGCTTGGCGAAAGAGCTTGGCGTTTGATTTTACGATTTCACACGGCCGAAAATCTTGGCGGGAATCCTTAACAAGTTTTGTTTTGGGGTAGATATCAGTAATTTTTTATCCAAATTGATGAAATCCATTTTGAAATGCCAATCTAGTTTTCTGGTCCATTTCTTTTTCTTCTTTTTTTTTTTGGTTTCGTTAGATTTTGAGGAGACCAGTCACCTTTTTTCATTTATTAGCATTTTTATTTATTTGATTAGCATTTTTATTAGCATTTTTATTGCAAACGCATGAATTTCTTTAATTGTCAGTTTGGCATTGTTGCATAAAAACAATGTTTAAAACAATGTAAAACAATCAATTTGGACCTTTGGAGCGCCTTAACCCCTGAACCACTTGACCAATTAGAAAGGTCCATATGAAAAGGGCACATCTCCAGAGCAATACCTGCAATATGAGCTAAGAACCAGCTTTATTTACCGCATGGAAGAATTTATTTTCGTTATGCAAAAAAAGCGTTAGTACTTAGTTTAGGCAAATATCAACGTTATTCACGTCGTTTTTTCAACAAGAAAACGTTAAGCTATGGGTCTAACAGTGACTTTTATGTTGTCAGGCGACCAAAGTCTCCCAATCAAACAAGTTTCAGCCTTTTCTGTCGCATAGTTATTTATCCTCACATGACTGAAAACAGCCAAACTCCCTTTGCTGTAAAGACACAACGTGTCTAGTGGTCGCCATGCGTGTCTAGTGGTCGTAATTATATACATATTATCTGGATGTTATCGTTTTATCTTGACGGGCGACACACTGTGTCTTGAACAAAAAAAAATGTACTCTCATCTTTTCCTTTGCATAAATCAGTCTCACACATAGGGTAGTAAAGAATTTAAGTAGCAAGGCAAGGTAGCTATTTTACCAGTATTTATTTTTTTTTACCGTATTTGCTGCCTATCGGGGCTGTTGGCCCCTTAGCATCCTCTAAATATACTAGAACTGCTATATAAACAGTTCCATCTTATTATTAAATTTTCGCTTTCTTGTGGCATACGATTTTATTACATTCAGTCAAGCTCACGCAAACTGTTAAAATGCTATTTTTCGGGTGCTAGCTTTCTAGCCTGGCTAAGTAGTCGACGCCAAGAGATGGCAGCCGTATTGGTTCACCGGCCCTGTTAAATGCCTGCGCCAGGCCTATCCCCCCCCCCCCCTTTACAAAACTACGAGGGTTGTAATTGTGGAAGGGGGGGGGATCGGGTACAAGACTTCCATAAGAAGAATACCCCGACCTTCCCCACATTTTAAGAATTCATTCATCTACCCTGAAATACGAATTTTTGGTTGTCTGTTGGCTTTTGACTTGTCCCCTCCATAATTAGAAAATTCGACACCCTTGAATACAGCTTACCGAGAACCTATCATTATTACAGTGTAATAATACGTAGTTTAATTAACAACGTAGTCTTACCGTGTGTCCGTGGCACACCAGGGACAAGTGTGATGCTATCAGCACGCCAGTGCCAGTAGTACGCACTCGCAAAGACTAACGACAAAAAGCTGCAGCGGATTACATCAGTAGGCCTAATCCCGCGTAAAAAACAATGAACTTGCTGTCACGTCGAGAGTGAGGTTGAGTCGTCACCGATAGCGACTGCCCTCTAACGAGAGTGTATTGTTGACACCCTTTTTTTTTTTGCTTGTAGCTTGTCGTTGTAGTACCTAACCCCTTGTAGCAGGATTGCCTGCAATGCACACGTTTTCTCACAGACTCGTTGCGCTGCTTGCTTGCGCTAGGCAGCCGACATTCATTTTGCATCGAGGTGGAGGAAACGGGTAGGTGGAGGGGGGGGGGGGGTTAAGGGGAAAGTAAGATTCGGGAAGGAATATTACTTGTCGGTTACACTTACAATGTGTTTACTGTTCTGCGTACCATCTCTTCTAAGGTAAATCGTTGCTGGCAAACTTAACAATTTTTTTGTGATTTTAGATAGTCTCCCCCCCTAAAATTTCAATGAGGCATTTGTCTCATTCCCCCCAATAGATAGACGCCCCTGATACAGTTGATAACAATTGAAACAATGAATGTGCCATCATCACTCGTAATCTCTAATGGTCACCATCTTGAAATCAGATGGCCATTTTGAAATTATGCTTATTACAGTTGATTTTCTGCAAACTTGGAATGAAGAAGATATAGTTGTTAATAAATGAAATGATGAATGCGCCATCGTCATTATTAATCTGTCATACACGCCATCTTGCGATCAGGCAGCCATTTTGAATTTATGCTTATTAATACCCGATTTCCTTCAAACAAAAAAATTAAAAACGTGAAAGCAAAAATAAAAAGGAAGTTACACTCCATCTCTGTAGGTTAGATGTATTGTGCATTCTTCTCGTTGCAGGCAGTACCGTCAATTGCACTGTTTTGCAGTTGAGCTGTAGGTCTCAAAGTAACACGTATTAATAAACAAAAACGGAACGTTAAATGTTAAGCGTAAGGGTCTGTACATCAAAACTTATCAGGAACACGGACAAGCTCTGACAGGTCTAGGTGCAAAATTTTGTCAGTAAGAGGCTGGTAAGCATTAGACCTTTACTACCTGGTGGCCAGCTTTCGTCCTTAAGAATAGGAAAGCAATAAATACATTTTGACGAAAAACTTTAAGAAATCTTCCTATAAAGACCAATATGATGATGTAGTAGTATGGTGTATGTTTCCTGGTTGGCTTTATGTTGAATAGTTTAATTTTTGGTTTGGTAACATGACATCATACACGCAGTAGAGAGCATTATTGGTTGTCATCAACTACTTTATATCTACGAAATTCGTATAAGGATAGCTTTAAAAAAAGTTCTTTAAAGATATTCCAAGCACAAAAACCCTGCTATATCCGTGCATACACAAGTTCCATCCGAATAGGCTAGAATTATATTTACAAAGTTGGATTTACAAAATTGGCTTTCTACGTCATTAAGCAAGTCCAATGTTACTGGGGTGTGCGTTTTCTGCTTTGCTTTAGGTTGATATGGTTTTTTCGGTTCAGTAAAATGGCAGCGTATTCGCAGCAGAGAGGCATTGTAGGGTGTCAATTATCTGAAATGTGCAAAATTCGTATGAGATAATCATAAATCAAAATCATCAAAAGACAAATGCTAAAATTCTGTTTTTGTTTATTATGTATTTATTCCTCTTAGTGAAGTGGTAACGATGTATTCGCGGGGAGGGGCGTTATACCTTGGGAAGGAGTGAGAAGAAGTAGGGGAGAGGGGAAAGGGGGATGCCACTTCATGCAACCAGGTCTCTGGCATGGCTTGTTTGTTTCGTTAAAAGAAATTCCGTTATGCATTCCTTAATTGATGCAAGCAAGTGGTAGATAGTACCAGATAGCGTTAGTTGTTGCCAGATTATTCAGACTTTCAATCTGTGATAGTGCCACTTTAACAGGTTTGTTTTGTGTTTCAGGTAATACCTGTTGGCTGTAATGAACAAAATCATCTTGGTGCGGTATCACATTCTGAGGTCTTCAATTTTTCACGTAAGAATTGCATACGTACTGTTATTAGAATCGATTTAGACTTATGCGAACAGTTTGTCTGTGTGTTCACACTGTAACGTTTGAACAGATTATCTGATTAATGTCAAATTTTGCACACAGATTCTATGCCCCATTTCTAGATAAAATTTCGAAGATGGGTTGAATCTGTTGGGGAAATCCTCTGCTAGAAAGAATCAAAAATGGTCATTCGTAGCAAACATGTTCAGTTCACATTTTTTGCCAGCTGACTGACGTAATCCATTGACCGATCAATTACTGGGTACTAAATAGCGTTTGTCAGTGGCTGACGTCACCCACCACCCAATGAATGGTTGGCAACTATATAGCTTTCTTGCTTAAATTCTTCTAGGTTTTTGACATAAGTACGTGGCCCCACTGATACGTACGAAATAACTGGATAACAAAGTTATATACGGTATAGTCTAATGAGTGCATGCGATATAAACGTAGAATTAAACTATTCGTTTGGACAATCGTTCATGACTTAAATACATAGTACCATGGGTAGAAACCTATCTACCCATGATAGTACTTAATGACTTTAGTATTTTTTGGGAAGTGGGGGAGGAGAAATATTTGAAGCAACTTCTTCTGCATGACATTGTTTTTTCCGGGGGGGGGGGGGGCGGCGATTCTTAAAAACTAATTTTTGGCCATAATTTTGGTTATCTATTATTTCAAACGTATCAGTTGGGCCATGTGGGAACGTCACCTTCGATAAATGAAACATTCAAAATGCTGGGACCAAACGGTTGGAGGCCAACAAGCCACCTTATCTCCCCTGCCAGAAAATTGCCAAACGGTGCTGATTCAATTCACTATTGTTCTAATTAAACTTCCAGTTTTAAAAATGAAACGGATAAAATAATCATAGTGGGCTCGTCTTAAAAAATGACAGGTGTGCGCCGCCGCGCCATCGCAGCTGATCATAAACTAGAAACGCTAGTGGCCACTGGATTTACAGATTGCTTAAGTGCCGTGGAACCGCGGCCAAGAAATCATTTGGATTTTTGGGTTGTATTCTTTAAGGTGTTAGACTTAAAGACTTTAAGGTGTTAAAGGTGTTAAATTGTCTTCACTGGTGTTAGACACTTAGTAGCCATATCGATTGCTGTATTCGTAAGAGAAAACAAATCGACTCTTCCTTTAATTATTTTTTTAACAGGTTTATTTTTTTAAGGATTTCCTTTCCACCAGTTCAAAGTTTTCTGTAGTTGCCACCAATTAAAAAGTTGTGTCAATTTATGTAACGTTTTATCCTTTTAACAAGTAATACAATAACAATGAATCAGAGGAGGTATGCCCATCAGAATTTATTTCTACACCCCTGGGAGAGAAATAGTCTGTGTTGTGCTAGGGGGAAGAAACCACACACACTAGGAGGCCAGTCACTCGCATCCAGGCACTCAAATCCAGTCTGTTTTGTTGGCTCTTCCTTATTATGGTGTCTATCTGGGCATCCAAAACACCAGTTTACCTGGTTCTTGACAGTAGGCAAGGTAGCTTGATGGTTAGCACGACCGTCTCGTGTGCTAGAGGTACCTAGATGGAGTTCGACCTCAGGAGAAGGACCCTGTGATGCCTCGTGCTCACGTCACTTGTCAGTAAAAAGACAAGCCAAAAGATGCAAAAGGTGCACCTTTTGACTTTTCTTTTTACTGACTATTTTTGGTGTACGCACTTTAATAATGTCAATTGTGGCATTCAAAAGATCCTATCAAAAATGTCCCTCTCCCCTTCTGGTGCTATGGCTTAGGCCGGGAGCGCGACAAACCTCCAAAGACATATGGCTGTGTCTGTTATTAGGGATTGGTCATTATTTATGGCCCAGGGAAGGGGGGGGGGAGGTCGAAGAAAATAAAAACGTTACCACCAAATTTTCGATGACTCCCCCTTCAAGACCCTGAAAAAAAATATTGATCTCCCTTCACGGTTAAAAAATAATGTGACTTCCCCCCCCCCCCCCCCAAAAAAAAAAGTGCTTTTCGTATACCTATTGAGACTGTCTGCAGATGATTCCTGAAGTCTGGATTAGTGCTGTAGCCAAACTAAGTAAGCAGCTCTGCACACTGACGTTACCATTAGTTGTATGGAAACGTGTCTTGTTTAACGAAAAGACATGTTGGATTAAAAATGTTCTATGAAATGTTCTTACCATCTCCTGTCGAGATTCATACAACAAGTATGATGAGCACACTGTTTGCTTGTATGCCCACATCCGTAACATAGTCAGCACCTGAAATACTGAAGAAACCAGGTGAAACTTTTTTACAAAGTTTTTTGTAAAAAGTAGACTTGCAGAAATGGTAAAACGTACAAAAGTACAGGATAAAAAGTTACATAAATTGACACAACTTTGTAATTGGTGGCAACTACAGAAAACTTTGAACTGGTGGAAAGGAAATCCTTAAAAAAATAAACTTTTTAAAAAAATAATTAAAGGAAGAGTCGATTTGTTTTCTCTTGCGAATACAGCAATCGATATGGCTACTAAGTGTCTAACACCAGTGAAGACAATTTAACACCTTTAACACCTTAAAGTCTTTAAGTCTAAAGCCAGGTAAAACTTTTTTACAAAGTTTTTTGTAAAAAGTAGACTTGCAGAAATGGTACTAGTAGCTTCAAAACTTTATATGACTCGTGTCTTGGGACATCTGGGGAGGGGGGGGGGGGCATGCCCTCCAGAAGCTGAGGTGTTTTTAGAAACTTTGACTGCTGAAAGTGCCATTTTTGAGGTCCAAAATTTACGTTTTCTTCCAGTTGGTCAATGTGCTTTTTACCCCCACCTCTTGAGATTGGGATTGAAATAGTCTCCGTTAGCCAGACTTTCCTTTAGTCTTTGTCTGTCAGAATTTGTTCTGCGCCCTTGGGTTTGAAATACTTGCTGTCCATCAATATTAATTCCTGTACTCCATTGGGTGTGAAATACTCTTTTATTAAATTTTTTGCCATCAGAATTAAGAATTCTTACGCCTGGGGAGCAAAATTGTCGCTGCCCCTCAGAATTTATTCCTTCGCCTTTGGGTGAATTAGTTTTTGGCCATCCGTTATACAGTACTACATACAACCAATTGTTAGCACTTTTTTGCAAACTTTTACCTGTTCCTTACCACAGTTGCTGTTATTTTCACAGGACAGGACGATTTTCCACTTAGCAAGTGTAGTAAACACCCCGTATGTGTGAAGTGGTATGAAGGCACAAAGTTCCATATCACACCAATGGACGAGACGTAAGTAACTAATTTGATCTTTTTACCGTAAATGCAAACTTTCTGTTAAACTTAATTCCGTTCCAAGTTAGATCTTAGCTTTGAAAAATTGTGTAGCAATATAGAGGCATCAAAATTTCCCTGATGTGGGCTCTACAAAATAACCCAATCAAAACTAACTTGTAGAGAGACCAAAGATGAAATATAATATTGTCTACAGTATTGACAATGTACTATACATTTTATCCCCCACCCCACTCTTGTTTGCATTTCACATTTTTTTTAACACTGTGTAGGCTTCAGGGAGGACACATTTGGTTGCTTTTCATCTGCAACTCCACCATGGCTCCGTTTGTTGCTATGGATCGAAAACCCAAGCCCCAGCCAACTGATAGTGTCGTCGATCAGCCAGCACTCGTGGTCAGCATCGAACCACTGCCACTCTGCCAGCTAGTGCACGTGTGTTAACGAGCAAATTTAATGTGCTGCATTATTATCACTTAGTTTTAATGGTCGATTGATTTTATTGAGCCGATAAAGCCTTCAAGCTCTTCGCTCACAAACTTAGGAACTACCTAAACACTACTTCCACTAACACCACGACGATCTCAGTACTAAACAATAATGTTTGTAACAATGCTACAAGCATGATACCGTCATCCCAGGCCTTGAGGACTGAGATTTACATCCAAGTCCTCGAGTACTGAGATCGACAATGTCTCTCTGTTGTTAAACCTTGTTGAGTCTTGGGCAAGCAAGCGCAGAACAAATAACTAATCATGCTGACGTTCTATTGCTCAGAAAGCTTGACAATGTGCCTTGAGTGCAACAATGTTTACACAAAAACTGCAATACTGTTGCTTGTTTCCGAAGTGCCCCATCACCGTTCATGCCGCGCGGAAACTCAATGACGACAAATTCTCTTTTAAAAAAATGTTTAGAGAAGTTGGCTGAAGGGACAATTCGTAGTTGAGTTTCCGTGATATGAATGGTGATAAGGCACGTCGGAATCTAGTAACATCAAACACAAGCAGAGAACCCTTGTTGGCTAAGTGGGTTATTCGTTGTTTAGTAGCCTGTTGCTTGTGCAATGACGGATGACGGAAGTCGTGGAACAGTAAAGCTGTACGACCTCAAACGCGTAATTACAGGACAGAGAGCCAAATGGGCTGGTTATTTATAAATAAGCGTGTATTCAGTGTGTAATAATTTTGGCTTAGGTTTAATTCAAATTGAAAAACTACACATTTACCAATAGATTTAAAATAATGAAAATAATGAAGGTTGTTAGGAGTCAACCTACATCGGGTAGGGTGAGAGCAATCCACCGACACATGTAAAGTGTTTCAGAGGGATGTGCATTGTGTCCTGTCACTTCCCTCCATTGTCTTGTAAACAACTGTTCGTAGTACATTCTCCCATCTGTGTAGCCAGAGGAATCGCGGACAATTCGTCCCAGGACGTTTTATACTCGGACAATTCGTCACCAGACAATTCGTCCCAAAATTTTCAAACTCACTGCCAGAATATACAGAGAATGAAATAATGAATAATATACAGAGAATGAATGTTTTGCTTCGAATTTTTAGTGTTTAATTATTTTTCAAAGAGGTGGTTTTAAATTTGAAAACAAAAATATTTGGTGACTAAGCAGTTAAAAGAAAAAATCGTAATTGAATTTCACGTGTGAACAATTGAAAAAAACAAAGGTTTCACGAAAATAAAAGGGTAAGAAATCATAAAGTTACTACAAACCAGTGGCGTGTACATCATATTGTGGTGCCAGGTGGTGTCAGGGGCCCAGCTACGTTGGGCACACCCATCAACTGCAAGCAAACTTGCACCTTTCATTTCAGTGGATATGCATAAACGTATCTTGTGTGGTCTCATGGCACCCATCAGTGAGTGAGCTGCAGTAAATTGTCTTAAAATCATTGCTTAATATATTGTGTACAAAGTTTGGCATTTTGGATAATTTTAATGTGGATTTTCAAAAAATATTACAATTCCGGGTGCCCCCCCCCCCTAGGCTCCATTATAATCAATGTCCCTCCGTGCAGGGGCAAGTTGAGGTAGGGCTGGGGTAAGGCCAAGATATTCATGGGCTCACACCAGCCTCAGGCTCTGATTAAACACAAATGATTAGAACAACACAGTCTCGGCCGCGGATAGCTCATTTAGTCTCATTCCAGTCCAGCTACAGAACACAATCCTTGGGTGGCTTAGATGTTTTGGGCTCTCTCTCCCACTCCTGCTTGGCCTAAAGTCATTGCTCACCTCACTTGTTCTACTTCGTCTGATCTTGGCTTAACCTGTGTGCTGCAGTGACTGATTGCACCCTAGTTAGGGTCAATGGCCCCAGGAGATAGGGAGGGCCCACAGGGAGCGGAGAGGGTCCCATTACATCCTTCCCCCCCCCCCCACACAATAATGTTGCCCTCCGGGTAACATTGACTACAAACAATAGTACAGGAAAAGCTGAAATTTGCAGAACGTGTTAAGTGAATGTTCGTAAACGATTGCCTAGCTTAACATGCACTAAAGTTTCGGTTATGTGGCACGCTCAAAGTTGTACACTTCAACAAATTGTCACTCTATCACCATTGCTGCTTATCAATGTCGCCTGAGTAAAGTCCATCAGTGAAATATTGCGCGCATCTTCAACTCGTATTGGTCACTCTTCACTTCTTTGAGTTAAGTTCGCCAAGCGTTTAACATTCGCCTCCAACTCGGTACAAGAATTCTTGTTCCACCGATCGGTGGTCGGAGATCATCAGGGGTGTCGGGTGACCAGGGGTGGGCCAAGACCTGCAATCTCGTGAACCAAATTATTCCCAGGTCTTCTTAGACGGGGCACGACATTTAATGCAGCTTTGACGGGCTCACCAAGTCTTCACCCTCAATGTCCCGCAGCGGACCACTTTGCATTTTCGGAATGTCAATGATTCATCAGCCCAGCTTGATTCTCTTCAAATTCTGCATCATCGATCATACTCTGTGTCTTCCAGAAATATTCTACACATGACGTACCAATTCATTACAAAAGTCACACACACGCAGACCATTTTGTTATTGCATGGGAACTCGATTGGATCTGATTGAGATATGATTAAACTAACAGCAACGTAGCCGACAAAAGGCGTGCATAAGAAGGCTGCTGTAATATGCGTAAGCTCACCAATGTTTGTGAGTGTTCAGCAATTTCTCACCATGAGTCGGCCATGACAGTTTATGGGACCGACGCACTTGCAGTGGTTTCGGCTTGGAAACGCACAACTTATGGCCTAGGAAGATGATTCTGGTGGGGAAATGGCTCTCAAAAGTTTATAAGGCAAATCACGGGGGTACTGCAGGGGAACACTGCAGGGAAAACAGTCCATAGGGGCATAGGGAAACGGGTGTAGAAGCACGTTGATTAGGATTTCAAGTTCCACCACATTGGAAAGGAAAAGTCTGGGATACTCATCCGACACAGTTCATCGGGTGAATCAGGTGGTGATAATAGCACAGTTGGAGACAAAGTTTGAATTAAAAGGATACGTTGCACAGTTACAGAAATTTCACTGAATCAATTGTAATTAATTTGTTTAGAAAGCGTTTCCGCTTAATGCCGCGTTCAACAGTCTCGCTTTAGTTGGCGAAGATGCACGGCCATTCAACTCCAGGCGTTGCATAAAAGGGCAACTCGGCTGTGTTCGGAATGAAACGCACGCTCAACTGACTTGGAGGGCTAACTAAGTATGCACTTGGTTTCTGACGGTCTGCAGTAACCGGGGCCACGTAGTCTACTCGGTATCGCCAGGGAACCTTCCTCGTCCGAACAGGACGTGTCCGCAGTTGCTGTTTCGGGGCGGCTGGACCATCTCCCTCATCAGGTTCATCCACAGCATTCCCTTCATCCCCATCGATAGCCTCTCCTCGTGGAGGTTGGTCGTTTCGCTTATCTCCCAAAGTCTCACCCCCTTGCTGCAATTGCACCGCTTCTTTTGGGTTTTCCCGCTGTGGGGGTCGACGCTTCCTTGCACTGTTGGCTTCCGCACGCTCACTACTCATTTCGGGAGACCAATGTCTGTCTAAGGCAGCTAGCTGGTAGACATGAGCTTCTTCTTGACAGTTGCTCTTTACATGGGCGATGATGTAACGGAACTGCGATTTCCTTTTAATCACACGATATGGCCCCGAAAACAAAGGTTTCACCGGTTGCCCCTTCACGGCAACATCAAATTGTGCCTTCTCGTTATACAGTTTCACCAGCGAACCCAGCCTGTATGTCACAACACCTGGCACATCTGGTCCTCTCTGCTCTGTGTAGCGGCTTCCACCTTGACTCCAGTCTAGTGGGTCTTCGGAGGTCACATCAACTGCTCCTTGCTGAAAATAGAACAGCGGCAAGTGCATACGCCCACATGCCATATCTTCCATGTGCTGCTCCTCAAGAGTTTCCGGAAGCATCGTCGGATAAGCCATATTGATGTCCGTTGTGACGCTGCAGGGGCCAGATGACTCCGGAGGTTCTTCTCCTTTGTCGCTCACTTCTCCACCTTTCTGACGCCTGGCAGATTCGTGGTGCTGTGGTGAAGTCACCGATGGCTCTTGAGGTTGCTCCAGTGCTGAGGATGCTGACTCGGGATGTCTGTCGGCTTGGTCATCACTCGATTGCCACTTGTCCTCCATCGTTAGAGGATCAAAATAGGGCTGAATGTCAACAATGTTCACGACCCTTTCGTCCTTCTCATCCTCTATGTTGCGGACCACATACGTCTGTTCCCTATGACGCTTCATGACCCTGACGGGTGCTACATAAACTGGTGCCAATTTCCGAGTGATGCCTTTTCCGGCATTCGACAAAACTTGCGAACGCAGTTTAACCAACTGTCCTTCCTTGAACTCCTCAGGCCTACGAAGTCTGTCGTATGCGAGTTTCGTCTTCCTTGCTGCCTCCAGCAGATGAGCTCTGGCCAGGTCCCTCGCCTCTTGTAGAGCATGCCGTTGCTTTTCCAAGTAATCTTTTCCGTGACAGGTTCTCCGGCTTAGGTGGGAGACAGAACAGTTTGGTGGTATTAAAGGGGTCCCTCGCACGCATGAGGTAAAATGGTGTTTCACCCGTACTTGCGTGTGGAGTGGTCCTGATGGCGAATTCTAGATTTGGTAGCAGCGGTCCCCATGAAGAGTGCTTGCCATTCACAAATGTCCTAATGCACGTCTTCAAAGTCATATTCGCACTCTCGGACGCATTCTCTTTCGGATGGTAGGTGGTGGTTTTACGTAGATCCGTTCCAACTAAGTCAGCCAGTTCAGACAGGAGGTTCGAAATAAACGCTGGACCATTGTCCGAAATGAGAACTTTGGGAGGTCCAAATTTCTGTACCCCGTACTTGAACAGATGGAATGCAGCTGATCTTGCAGAGCTGAAGCGTGTAGGAACAAACCACACCCACTTCGTGAAGTAGTCAAGGACTGTCAGCACGTAGCGGTTCCCTTGCATTGTGGTTGGAAGTGGCCCCACGAAATCTATACCCAGGTGCGAAAGCGATATATTTGTAATACGGCGTTCACCTTGAGGCGATGTGCGTATGCCGATTTAGGTGAGGGGGGGAGCGTGTGAGAATGCCGAGCTCACTCAGCTCGTCACTTCCCAATCAGCTCGTCACTTCCCTCCCAATTGGCCTTTTCTAGCCACTCGTGACGGACATGCGCCACTCCTGGTGACGTAGTGAGACGTAAGAGAGGGAAAGAGAGAGCAACATGGCCACCATAGCATGTAAACCTTTCTTTGCACAGCGCCAGTAAATCATGTTTTGAAGCCCCGAACTGAACCCTGGACTCGTGCTTTGAACTGGGATGGGCGGATTGGGGAAGCTCCACCAGTCCCTGGCAGAATTAGTATTGAGTCTATTTGTTAATAATTTCGTGATATATAGATACTTTCATGCATAATTAATTAGATGTATTGTTTCTGTAATAAAGACTAATTAGGCCTAATTAAAACCCTTACACTACTTCTCTGCGCTTGGAAAAAAAAAAAGAGATGTTCGTGTATCCCGAAAGTGTTGCAAGGGAAGGAACGTTGGCATTTTGTTTGTCAGTGCCTCCCTCGGCTGACAGAAAGCAGCAACAGAACAAATCAGTCGTATCAGTGGCGTTTTCGGTGGCCATATTGTCCAACCCAGTCGTGTATAAAATTTCTCATCGAAGATCCGGCCGGTACTGCAGTAGAGCCCTGGTTAGGCCTAAAGCGAATGAAAAGACAACGTAGCAATCACGAGTGCATGACGTACTGCTCTGAGGTACATGACTGGCTGGCTGGGTGCGTATTTCGGATGTCATTGCAAGTTGTAGAATTTCTTTAGTAGTAATTCTTATTTTAAATTGTAACTTCTTTTTTTCAAGAGCGAAGCGTGACTTGCACTGAAGTATTGTTATTTAAATACAATTTTCAAGTATAACATGACGATTGCTTTGTTGTGGCTATTTGTCTAACTTGTTCATTTTTTTGGCGTTCAATTGAATACACCCTCTTACCTCGTTGTATTTTTCTTTAACAGGGCAACAATTCGGGCTATATTGCTAAATCTTGATCTTCAACAATTTCCTACTAAATTTCTCACATTTAACTTAATATCACCTCCCAACTCATCCAACGAATGTGATGGCGACATAAAAAAAAGAAAGGATATAAATCCTAATGAGGTAGATAATCAGGTAAGACTACAATAAAATAAACTGCAGCTTGTCTTTTTGAGTTAAGTTTAAAGTTAACGAGATTTTGTTGAGACACGCATTTCTGACCCAAACATTCCAAACAGATATGTGCAGGAATCTGAAATGTCTAATCTGTGATTGGTTATGCAATGCATATTTGTGGAATGTAGAAGGTGTGTATTTAAAGTTAAATATCTTTTGACGATGATTGACAAAGAGTCCGGATTGGCTCATTTATCATAGTCGTGCATAGGAGTGGCACGATACAACATTTTTCTATCCCGATAACACTTTTTTTAAAGTTTCGCGATAATCAATAATATCTCCATTAAACAAATTTTGAGGCTGGAGTAACCATTTTAATTTTGTTAATTAAAAAAAAAACCTTGGCTAAAGCCTACAGTGCAACCTTCACAAAGTGAATTGTGTACTGTGTAGCGCTCCCGTTTGGCAGTAGACATAAAAATGCATTTGCCATTGACTATTACTTCCTCACCATGCAGGCACAATTTAGCAGTTGTGCTGTTACTTTATGCTTTAATATTGTTTGCATTAAGCTAACTCTCCAATCAGCTAAAGTGGCTAGCAACTGTATTGCGCACTTGGTTGGAGAGCCCTTGTAATTCCGCATGCAATGCCACAAACCGCTTGTTTCTAGCTGTTATACATATAGATTTTACATATCGTGATTACCATACCACCCCTAGTCGTGCATATTGGTAAAATCTTTACAAAAAATGATTTTAACAGCTCGATGCAAAAAAATTCAAATTCAGCAAATGTGTCATCCAGATTCGAAATCCTATAGAAAATGACCGGTATCACATTCAATTTCGTTCGGACGCCAAAACGTCAACCAAAAGATAGTTCCGTAGTATACTTCACGTACTTTCCCAACGGTCGTTTCATGTATCCTTCTCCTTGCCTTGTTTTACGTAATAAGAATGGTGCGTTGTTCGCATCTCCAGTAATGGTCAAGAAAATTGTTAAGATTAGTTTTTTTCCCAAATAAGTTTCTTGGAGTTTTACATTACTGACGAAAATAATTGTGCAGAACTGCTCAATTTTTAACCTAATCAGACGTTTTACAGGGAGGAGGGAAAACCTGGAGATGTAAACCTGGCACCGAGAAACCTACGTCATCGTAGTGGCGCAAGATAAAGTCCAGAATAGGCTGAAACATAGCTGCTGAAGGAGCTTGGTTGTGCCTCACGCTGCCCTCGCTAGTACTGACTACAAGGGCCTTTGCCAGGGTCTCCTTTCCAGTCGCTGACCAGATCAGCATCTTCCGGCAGCTGGGCTAAACTCTAATGTTGCTCAGTCACAAAGATAACAATCTATAATTGAGAACAACATTGTTCATGGAAATGCTTCTTGTGACTTGATCCTCACGGGTTAATGTCTCAGTTAAATTAATGGTTATTGGATTATCCTAATGGTTTACTGTCTCGGTAATAATTATTGATTATGTAATGTTCTTTTTTGGTGACCATTTGACCAGAGAGAACGTTATTATCAGGACAGCTAGTTGCATTCAATCAGTACTCTAAACATATATATCTGACACTGAAAAGGGTAGGCGTAAATAATAAACAAGGTAAGTTTACCTGGGCCTTTAATCAACACTCTCTCTTTACAAAATATGGACCACACTGGTCTATTAAATGAAATTAAATACATGAGAGATAAATGAACGATCGACGTGATTACAACTAATCGACGTGAGGCGTAGCGATTGGCATTACGGTAACTACTTATTGTTGGTATAATTATCCTAACTGTAAGTTAAATTGACCGGCATTGATTAACTAAAATGCGCTAGTATTAATCATAATTATAGTAATAATCACTGCATGAATACTAGCATGGGTAGATCTACCCATGATACTAGTAATAATAACTATAATAGCCGAAGCTATGCTATGAATATTTAGCTCTATGAGAACTTGGATGTGGCTAACGAGCGGTGTATTAGCCTAACGCTGCGGTCGGCGTTCCGTCGCTTGGACGGCTCTAATTCCCGTGTCCGTACTCGGAAATGGCCCTCAGGTATGTTGACCGGCATGCACGATTTTAACAATATTGAAGCGCTGAAGAAACCCGAATGCCTCGTTGCATTCCTGGGTCGCGTTTTATATGCGATTGTTATCACGGCCACATCAATCACTGTCTAAGCTGATTGATTGGATTTACAGAGAATTTTAAAGACTTGACAGTTCGGACCCTTCACTTAATTAGGGAACCGCTGTGCCTGTCAATCAAAGTATTGTCTCGTTCTGAAAGTACATTAGTGAGTTTTTAGTATCCCTCCGTTGTTAAGAGTCCCTATCTTAATTAACCTGTCATGCGGGTGTTCGTTTAACAATGATTAATTGTTATTGTTGGAACTGAACGATTATTAGCGCTGATCTTACCTTAATTGAATCCTCCTCGTAGAAACTATTAGGAGTTCTCGGAATCAATTAATAGCTACTCCGATAAGCTAGTGTAAAGCAATGCCAATCCTTATCTCTTACAATAAGTAATTATGGTGGTTTGGTTACTCGGAACGCAACTCCTAGGTCGTATTAGAAAAGGTGTAGCTCCTATCTTATCTGATCAACTGGAGTCTTGTAATCTGGTATGGATTAATATTGAATTAATCTATTAATAATTATATGATATATATGTACTTTCATGCATAATTAATTAGATGCATTATTTCTGTAATAAAGACCAATTAGGCCTAATTAAAATCCTTACATAACCCTTGCTCAAACTAAAATTACGGTACCTTTTTAATTGTTCCTGATTTTAGCTCCTAAACCCAGATTACTTTATTAACAGAAAACCACTCTACATATTCATAATAAGAGCTCTGCATTCACCAACTGCCCCTGGATCGAAAACGTTGTGCAGCTAGGAAAAACAACCCTGTTCTGAGGAAAAAGTCCCCTCGCAAGAACCAGAACATGGATTATGTAATGTGTAATTAATTGCCTCATTAATCGAGCAAACTATACTGGGTAGGAATTAATTTTAAAATTTTCGTTTCCTAATGTAGGCTATGTTTTATCCATGCATCGACCTGAGAAATGCAATTCCGGCAACCAAACTTGAAGAATTAATTCATGACGTATGTGGTGAGCTGAAACAAATAAGCTTCGTTTCGATGTTTATATTTTGGTACATCCGTTTTCCCTCTCGTTTGAGGGTGGAGAAAACACTATCTCTCCATCACTGGTGCTCTACTATCCACGAGTTGGTCGCATCGTGGTCAAGGTCGCTCACGGCTGTGAGGTTTCCCCTCATTAGCGGACGTCTGCCAGCTCTTTGGCCTAGTTTTCTGCCCTGCTGGAGACGAAAAGAGAGAACCTTGTTACACGCTATGTTGTTACAATTTCAAAATTCTTTCTCCTTTTGAAATCTTGCTCCTTGCTCCCATGCAGTTTAAAGAGCGTCACTTTATACCAAATGTGACTTTCGTTTCAGCATTATTATAGCCAAATATTGTGAATGAACCCTTAGGCATTCAAATATTGTCATAAGTCAAATTATCAAATGCGCATTTGTCGTACTAATGGCAACAAGATTTCATCAGAGTACACAGCATTACACACTTTACACTTTTCTTAGATTTAAAATAAGAATTTTGCATGCATGTTAATCGCTCGGAAGTATATGCATTACTAAACATTAACTATTAAACCCAAGATAGAGAAATTCAATCCGGCGAAGGAGCACGAATCTTTAAACATGTGAGTACACAACCGTAAAATGTTTGGGGTAATAGGGGAAGGGTCTACAATATCGTTTGTAACTTCCCTAAGCTATACACGCTTAAACCCTTAAGTGGTAGGCTACTGCTAAATCCTATGAAATCTGTTTTCTATACCCTATCCATACTTAATGCCAAATGAAATACACTTTCCCTCTATCTTTGATAGTGTGTTGTTTGTTCTCGTGTGTTTTGATTCCGTAAAAAATATAACCAGCATATCGAGCATCAATACTCATAGCTATGTGGTACTAGACTTTATTTTGATTACAGTATCGTGTAGTTTGTGTATGTGAACTATTTCGCCCTTTTGACTATGGGACTCCGGTCAAAACGAACAATACGTTTCCACCGATAAGCTCGATACTGTTAATAAAGAAGACGTGGTTCCACCCTTTTGTCTATCAAACTCCAGTCCAAACAAACAATACGTTTCCGCCGACAAGCTCGATACTTTTAATAAAGATACATAAATGTCAAGGGTGTGTACCTATATCCCTGAGCCTAATGTTTGCCTGGCTCTAGTGAACCATTCCTGTCACTATGGTGCGTGTGAGTATTGCGTATTGTCGGGATGCTTTTAAAGCTATATCAAGCTCTTTGTAAAAAAAATACCCAAAGCAGCTATAAAAACCCATGCCATGACGCATGATTAGCAGCCCTTCTGAACTAAGCAGCTGACTTTAGAACAAGACATTTAAATGTCTAACTACTGAAATTCTAGCAATTTCAGAAAAATTCTAACTTACAACTGTAATCAAGCTTTACAAAACATTTCTAGATGCAGCTATTTCCGATAAAAAAAATAAAATTTATTATTTTTTCTTTTCTTAATTATGCTGCTATGATTATGATCAGATTTGCAGTGTTTCTAATAAACCTGCCTCAATAAAATTACTGCAGTATTATGGCCAAGGTACTGCTACCTTAAGTTTGAAATGCAGTTTTATGGTCTGCCCTGCTACCTTAATTGGAATATCGTTCAGGAGTGAAATGTGCCACTCAAATCGAAATGAAATTTGTCAATCCTATATCATGACACCTTTGACAAAACCATGAATACAAATATTGATTCATATAATTTTGTCATCTAAGTGACGAAAAGACTCTAGGAAGTCGACAAACGAATGACGGCATTCGAGTCAATTGCCGCAACTCTTCCCATCATTCGATAGATTTTAGTATGCACTACAACTGACCATCGCACGGAGGTTTTTTCAGTCTGTCCCACAACTGGAAGAAAAACTATGTTTCTTAATCGTGCGGTAGATTTTTAAGTCTGCACTACAACTTTTTATGTATGTGTGAATACGTTCCAACAGAACTTAAATATTGAGGTGCCGATACAATGTGACTTTAATGAACTAGTGTAGTGTGTTCATAGCCCCAAGCGTACCTCACTTCTAATCCATTCTGGGTAATCACTATGCTCCCAAATAATTAACATGCGACATTCTAGAATTAATTCCCAATGTCCATAACGGAAGTTCTGTGACATATTCACTAAATTTAAGCTTCAAATGTACCTTACGTTAAGTAACGGTAATTCTAAGTTTCACATTTCACACTATTGACAATTATAATTAGCTTAATCTGCCTAACGACTGGCAATTATTTCGCTACAATATGAACGTTAACTCCTGTCATTTCTATTACGGCAAAGAGGGATGGGTGGGGTGCATCAATTTCACAATAATTTCGTACTGTTAATTGACATGAATCACTTATCTTTTATTTTGTCCATGGATCAAGATATGATTGATCCTGTTTTCTTGCGGCTCCCCCACATTTACCACTCTGCCATCCTTGACACTTTGCAACTTTGCTCAAGTATGGAGTACAATTTTCCTGAAAGACATTAATATTGAGCCACATGTGTTGTGATATTATCTTTCATTCAAAGTGCAAACATGTATTTATTATTGTAATATTTATGCGTGACTCGTGCATATCAAGCTGTAATAAAATACATTTATTAAACTTTAATGTCCATAATGGAGTTGTAATTTCAATTTAAAATTTCTACTGGAATAAGGTTTTAACTATTTTTAGTCGTTGGGGTGGGGTTAGTAGCAACAGATTTTCCCATGGTAAGGTGGGTAGGTCTTGACCTACTTTTGACCGTCGTGTCCTACTGTCGCTGATGAGTTCGGTCGAGCAGTTAGGCGCCCCACTGATGAGGGTGGGGGGTAATAAAACGAGAGTGGTCGGCGGGTTGAAAGGGTTCTGGGTTCGGGTATGCCGCCCAGAATCTGACCTCAAAATTTAAGGCAAGTCGAGGCCATGTAAACAATGGTTGATGGTTACCAGGTGAGCAGAGGGGGTGAGCTGGTCCCTGGGAAGATGGCCCTCAGTTTTTTCGTGACGTCAACCCTTGAACTCTGCACCCATTGGTTTGTTTACTAATACTTCTAGGTCACATTTTGGACTTGTAAAATTTTTACTTTCCAACCCGCACACGAAGTTGTGTACTTCACTTAGTTAGCTTACTTTTCGTTTCCCCGTGCGCATTACCAATACTACCGATTTGGATCCACCCCAAAAGGAGCGGAAGACTGTCCCCAAGGGTGAGAGGAGTGCGAGAGCGGGCATGCCTCGCTATATGCAGGATTTTCTGAGGGTGCTTACCCTTAATCTTATGACTTTTGCCGTCTGCCTGGATCATTTCCAGTTTTGTGAAAGGGCGCCGGCATTATTTGCCGAGTGCCCCCATCGGAACATCGGTGAGATTCCTTTCTCGCCGATGTTACCGAACGACGACCCTTTGGACTATGTACTCCGTTTGTTTTATATGGACCTTATTTTGGACAACCCCGGCCGAAACATTGTCAGCAACAAAACCCCGCCAAATGAGAGTTCCATTGTTCAACAACTCCGACTGAGCTCTCACTTTTTGCACTGTAGTTCGATTACTGCAACCGGACGCCTTCACTGCCGCTACACGACGTACTCTCCGTTCCCCGAAGAGACTGAAGCTTTCCCAGAGTATCTTTGGAGGGCCATCAACGCGGAGAACGTTTTCTTTCCTCAAATGAAAATTCACAGGGACCTTACCCAAATTCAAAATGAAGATGCTCTCCACGTTGGTGTGTTGGAGGAAGAAGAAGGGCTTAGGTTCTTAGCGGACTTCATCCCCGACTGCCTGCTTGGTTACATACCGCCGTTGCTACCCGACCTTGTCCCCGTTGGCCCCGTCCGAGGACTTGTCGCCCTCTTGAAAGGAGCCCCTGAGTGGAGTCAACGTTGGTGCGTCCGGCAGCGGCGCGCAGCACTGTCTTCGTCCGGCCGTCTGCAGGGATGACTGCTCTGTGTGCCATAATGGCCAATATGGTAAGAATTTTAATTCTAAACCTTAATTCTAAGTAATTCTGACTGGTAGTCATCATGCAATAATTAAAATTTCTGTAATTTTCTTGCGCGAAATGCGTGTAATTTACTTATGTTTTAGTTACACTTATTTTATGTATTTGAATTGAACCTTATATTATTCATAGTATTAATTTCCCAACAAATATAAATGTAAACAAAGTATTAATGCGGTGTACGTGAAAGCTTAAATTACATTTAACATAAATAAGTATGTCTATAAAATCCATATTTAGATTTTTTCCCTGATGGAAACTTTCCGTGTGGGTGAAAAATAATTCTATATTACTAATTAAGTGGTTCTCAGGAGTGAGGAATGATTATTCCCTCATTTCTGACTGTCTTAAGTTTATTTTGGTTTTGGCCCTGTGTATTAGGCCAATAAGTGAGTCATGCCGTAGTAGAGTACAGTATTTCAAAGTATATATTTGGTGTTATTCTGTGAATTAACGACTGGTAATGCATTTAGTTAGGACCACTTTAAATTCACTAAAATTTGATAAACACAATATTATGCTTTTATAATCCATTACTTATGGATGTAAAACGAAATATTGTGTTTTAAGTTAATTATCTTAATTTTATGATGCGTATCCCTACGGATGTAAAACTATAATGTTGTTGCCGTTTTGCTTAGATTTTATTTGTAATGAATGTGTCGGATCTTTATTTTACTTTTCCTAAAATAAATGACTGTCCGCGTCAATTCCCAATGAAGCATCTCCTAAAATGAGAATCCGTGCCATGCTCCAACTTTTAATAGTTTATAATTTTATTTTATGCAATACATCGCAACGAGGTAGCCTATAGCCAATGTTATGAATCATGGCTCCTCGCATTATAAGTAATTATATTGCGTGTCACGTATTCCGTTTTTAATTGAAGAACTGCATATGCAGGTAAATTGGGAAATGACTTTTATAATTTCCGGAAATCGGAAGTAAAGGGGGAACAAAAAGGAGGGGGGGGATGGTATTATTTACCGTAATAACATATTTTCTGGTGTACAGGTTTATACATGAGCTTAGTAAATGTGATTATAATTATTTATACCGAAGTATTTGTTAATTGTTTTCTTTGGTACGCGAGCACAGCTCGCGAGTAAAATAACCCGTCCGCTGCAGCGAGTGCTGCAGCGCGACTATGTGAGGAACCGAAATTCCGTAATTCCGTGCTATTGAATTACTGAAAATGTAATAATTTTAATGTCAATAGGCTGTTGTGCCGTATAGGTGTATGTTGGCATTTAAACTATATTTATTAATATTTATGTCAATTTCTTGGGGGGGGGGGGTAATAAATATAATTCGCAATTAAACATTAACAACATAACTCGTATTAGCATACAACAACCATGACGGAAAGGAACTTGGTCAAGTCACAACAATTATACTTGAACGTCATCCTTACGTTTTTATTATTATACTTTATTTCCCTCCATTCTGTTTCCATGGGTGTGAGAGAAAACTAATAAAATAATGAGGTTATACCCTTTATCGTTATGTGAAATCTAGATTTAAAAAAAAATACCCATGTGTATTATGAGTGTACATGTGTTCCCAATTTCGTGAACCAAATATTAATCTTGATTTTTTTGTTAAATGTCTTTAATTTTAGATAACAACTCTGGTGCCGACAGTGACGATGGGTAATTCGTTGCTGTCGACGTGACAATCCACCGCTAAGGGCGGTGTTGTTCATTGTGGCAAACTGAGTCTCTACCGGTTGCTAACGTAAGCGACGTGGTAGAGTTCGATCCTATTGCTTCTATAGCAACCTGCGAGTTGTAAATAGTTGTACATAATATTTTTGTTTCCATTGCATTCTACTCGTTTTCAAGTGCCAATAATCATAGATTCCTGAAAGTTTTCTTTCTATATTAATCTGAAGTTCTGGAAAGTTTTACTAAATTTATTCAAAATCTCTATTTCGGACTAGTCTTAATAATTTAATTTATACTATTTTAAATTTATCGTATATTTATTTTCCAAAATTTTTTAGTTGATTTCTTTAATCTGTGATTGAGTATTTCATGTATGTCATAATTTACATTTTTCGTTTATTTCAGAGTATTATTCTATTGTGTCATTGATTTTCTTATATTAAATGTGCATGTATTATTTTATTATGTCATTGGTATTCTGTTCATTATGATAATTGTTTGTTTTAAATTTTGTCAATATCTTATGATTTGCCGTATCTGTACATGTTGTAGTAATTACTGTTATTATTTGTATTAATCCGTAGTATATTGTTGTGTGTTTTTGATTTGAACTTACGATGTGTTCTGCCTGTTATTAAGTTTAGTTATGTTAATTTTACTAAAATGTTATGTTTTATTGTCTTCGCGTGCCAATTATTTTATGTCTTAGTGTAAGTTTTATGATTTACCCTGTCTGTGGTTTTGTAGTATGTTGTTGAGTGCGTTATTATTTTTCGTATGTATTTGTGTATAGTGTTCTGTAATTTGTTTCTTTTGGTGTTCAATAATATTTATGTTTTATTTAAAATTCAGCGATGTGTCCCTTGTATACATTATTTCTATATTACATATTGAAACCTATTAGTTTTAAGTTATATTACTGTTCGTACTTCGAATGAAACAAGGTCTAGCGTAGTATTAGCGAATACAGCGAGAAGATGAAAATGCGCTGCTGTCCGTGCACAGTCTCCGTACTTTTGTTGTTTGAAGAGCTAATACCGATTCTTTGCGCTAGGGTCCCCACGTGCAGAGCGCGTGAACGCTCCTCACGGTGACGCCATGTTTCCTTTGTTACCGCTGGATACATGATGTTCTAATCGTCGTCAATGTTTGCCTCTTCCAACTGCCGACGCAGCCAAATTTCTGGTGTGATTCTACTGCTACGGGTATCGTAACCATGCGTAGGTCCAAGCATCCTTTGCTCGTAATCTATTTTACGGTATTTATTTTGCAAATAAGCGGCCGATTTTGGCTCGACGCGTTTGCGTTTGTTTGCTAGGCTCGTTTGCGAGCCGCTAGCTGCTTCGTCGGTTTCGAAAGGCACAAACACTGGCGGTTCGATCTCCGACAAATGATCTGTTGGATCCTCTAAAAGCTTTGCTATGTATTTCTGTAATTTTATTTCAGCTTCCGTTAATGTGCCGTTAAGCTGTTCCGACATTTCGAGATTGGTAGGTCCATTGAAAGGAATAGGTTGGTTCTTAGGAACCATGGTCGCAAGTTATTGACATGCGCACGAATGATGCACGAAATGCACTATAAGTACAATAACGTCGTTTACGAATTCCATTATCTGAACGGACCTGTCCATGCTCTAAGCAATTTCGGCGAAATTTGCTTAATAGGTAAGAGGTCGCGTAATAATACGTAATCATCGACCAAGAAACGGTAAGGTCTAGCTGTACGATCATAAAAGTTTTGCTGTCTCTGAACTGCTTTCCAATTATGCGCTCGAGCGACTTCGAATGCTGCTTACTCTCTAGACGGACTATAGTATCATCACTGTCATAGCAGATTCGCGGTGGCTCGAATGCTAAAGCACTTGGTAATCTAAATTCCGAACCATGATGCAAATAATGTGAACTAATTAACGTAGTTGAATTAGGACATGCATTTAGTGCTACTGTTACCATTTCTAAATATTCGCACCAATTTTCGGGACAACTCGCTGAAATTTTACGTAAAACCGTTTCTATTTTTTTTTATTTGCGGCTTCTACGGAACCTCCTACCCATGAAGTGTTAGGAGTGAAATTAATCTGTTTAATATTAAACATATTGGCTAACCTAGCTACGATAGCGTTATTTATTTCTGAGCCATTGTCTTCCTTAATTGAACTGGCGCTCCGAATCTAGCAATAAGGTGTGAGAACAATATATAGTAACTGCCTTTTTATTGGGAATTCCCACTGCGATGACGTAACGACTGAAATCGTCAATCAACGTCATTACGTAAACGTTCCCGTGAATGCTTTTATTTAAGGGTCCAATGAGATCCAAGCTCCAAGAGTAACCTGGTCTCTATAGGGGTTGATGCGCTCTTAATTTAGCTTTATACGGTTTAGTGGGTCTGACGTAGGCTTGACATACTTGACAAGTTTTAACACAATATGCAATGTCGTCAAACATTTTTGGCCAATAACAATGTAATTCTTTTAAATCTGTGGTTTTACGCGCTCCACGATGTCCGGCACATGGCGTGGAATGATAGTCCCTAATGCAATAGTTGCGTAGAGATTTAGGTATACACATCTGTGCTAGATTGTGCATACGGCCTTAACTGGGTCTGCAAGTCTAATTCTATACAAAATTCCGTCGTAATCTGTATAAAAGATGTTACGCTTACTAGATGCATCAATTAAATCTTCCGATGCTTGATTTCTAAGACGTTTAATAATATCTCCTAGATACGGATCATTTCTTTGTTCCGCCGCCAGTGTTGTCGTGTCCAGTCTGGGTGCTGACTACCAAGGACGGCGACCGGTATCTCTATACGAGAAAGTGCGTCGGAAACCGCTAGAAGTCGGCCTATTTGTGACGTAAGATAAATTCGTATTCCCTGAGTTGAAGTAAAATTCTTACTAATTTGGGGGGGGGGGGGGGGGGAGGAGGCACAATACAGATAGCAAATTACTAAATGATCAGTGGTTAAAAAAACATCTTACCAAGTAAATAGAATTGAAATGAATCGATTGAATGAATTATCGCTAAAATTTCCCTAGTTGTAGTTGTTTCTTTCCTTTCCGCCTCGGTGAGGGTTCGGGATAGTTTATACCTCCGTGATACTGACTCAAACAACTGCCGATTGCCACGCCACTAGCGTCAGTTTCTAGAAAAAATGGTTTAGCGAAATCGGGGTGTTTAAGTGTTGCAGCCAGGGCCGTAGCTACCGGGGGGGGGGGGGGGGAATTTCCCCCCCAAAAATGTTGGGGGGGGCGTAAAAACGATACTTGGAATAACGTAAAAAGCATGAAGTTTCCTTTCCTTCTCCAAAAATGTTTCTTTTTTTTAATGGCATGGTCATTTTATTGATACCACACAACGGTGGCAGCGGCAACCACAAGCTATTCCTTTTGTTGAATTAATTTTCGGATTAATTTAAACTTCAAAAATAGCAAACCAAGGCCGCTTCGACGAGGGACGGTAGATACAGCTGTGCAGCGAAGCCCAACCTAGTAGAGCCACTGAGATGGAGCCTCAAAGCATCGTTGTAGGGACTTACATACTACCACAGAGCATGGTTGTATTGACGTGAAATCCTGCTTTGGTTTTAACTACCATCCCTGATGAAAGCAGCGGTGAGAAGTTTTCTTTTTTGGCAGACAGCATTACAAAATAACGCTGCAAAAACTACACGATTTTTATATGGAAAACTACGA
>JAHWFP010089756.1:3465-30869 GCA_023313725.1 Lithobius niger
ATATTAACGGAGGAGATGCAGGAACAAAATTCACAAAAGTAGGCGTGGTAGGCTTTTAATATATATAATAATAAAGATCGCAGTTGCGTGTGCGCCTCAACATTTTCATTAAAAAAGTGTTGGAAGTATACAGAAGACCGCTTTCGACTGGGTAGTTGCTGCAACCGCTTGTTTTAGAACGCAATGGTTGGATGCATCGAAGAGCAAATGGAGGTCAATGTCACGAAAGAAGGGTTTTAAGGACGTATATGATCAACATTGTGTGCTCACACCCTTGCGTTGTCAAGACCGTTGCTAGGTAGTTATACGTTACAGGGACACCCGGCCTGCCTTATAACAGCCACGCGCAGATAGCCATCCGCGCATTTACCAGCGCACGGTCGGCTGGGGTGGTAGCTGCGTTCCACGCAGCGAGGAACGTAGCTGCTCTCTCGGTTAGCTTTGGGAATAGTACACGAAACAGCATCAAGTTAAAGATTGTGTCATCACAAACCGGAATGATTCTCATATTTTAACATCACAATTTATAATTTTCTAGGCTAGTGTCTTATAATTTTGCTTCGGCGATCTATTGGAAAAATTAATTTTAATTTTTACCGCATTAGTCTTTTAGATTTTGGATCTATGGTAATTATTAGAAAATTAGTACATGAGATGAAACGTCATGATTATTGTAAGCATCATATACTGCGGAACGCAGTAAATAAAGTTAACAATTATTCAACAGAAAATGTCCTAGACGCCACATTTTAAAACGGATTTTTACCAACGGATTAACAAACGTAAGGAAATAGACATTTGGGGGCCGTATACTTGATGTGGTGGATCAAGAAAAATGGCGCTGGGAGGAATATCCCTTTAAATACGTGCTGATAAGTATTCTGGTCGAGGGCTTGTTACTTTATTTTAACTTATTACCATACTTTTGCCTTTTTTCATTGTTGTAAGTGTGCATTCTAAATCCCGTAGCCTAGCCACTTCCAACAATGTTGAGCGTGCTCACCATTGTTGCAACAAAGGTGGGAGACTTATACTGCATACTTATACCGCATACTTATCCCGCACACTTATACTGCACACTTATAACGCACACTTTTGTTGATGTGATAAGATTACTAAAGTTTCAAGGTAAATACTTGCTCTTACTTGCGCTCCGACAATCTCCGTATTACCGTAACTACGTTTCTAACCTACGTCTGCCTCTGGCAAAATCCCGATTTTTATCAGATTAAGCACATAAGCGACCCAGCTATTACTTGATATCATATGAAACAATGAATGTACCATTGTCGTTGTTAATCTATGATGGCCACCATTTCGAAATTAGGCTTACCATCGTCAGATTTTCTTCAAATTGGAAACGGAGACGAAATAGTTGGTTCAAAGTGAAACTGTGTATGTGCGATCATCACTAATAATTGAAAATGGCCGCCATGCCAAAATCCAAGGACATTTCGTGGCGAACCAAACAACAGATACGCCTACCCCCCCCCCCCCCCCTGGCTTACCTCCCCCCCAAATCTTCGCTTTAAAAAGAACAAAAGTCGTGTTACTAACTGGGTTGGGGGGGGTGGGGGGGGTTGTTCACCAAACGTCTTACCATCTGTTATAAGGGGGGAATATGGCGACATGCTACGTAACAAACTAACTTTCGCAAATTTATTTTTCGCTTATTTCTTTTTTAACTAGTTTATGTAAATTCTTTTAGCTAAATTATTTTTCTGACTTCTGTTTTTTAAGACTTAATTTTTTTTTTCTGGTCCTTACACGCATAAATACTATGTACAACTTTTACAAAAACGAATTCTAAAAAAAACGATACAGTTTATTTTTATTTATTTATTTTTTTTTTTTGGGGGGGGGGATTATATTATTTTGACGAGGGGGGGGGTGAACCCTAACCCTAAGTGTTACACCAGTGTTACAAGAAGCGAGTGAGACGACGCGGAGTTGTTTTTAATGGTCCACTATTTTTTTTGTAATTCACGGAATATTTAGTAAGTGCGGATGCTTAAATAAAGTTTCCAGTTATCACTCCGCAACTTTTTTGCCAGGCGTATACAAAACCCGCATGTTAACACGTTCGAAATTATTATAGACCTTAAACAGTATTTATTACTAAAAGTTTTCGAGCTACCCGATGCAATTTACGACGTCGTTTCCAAACAGAAAAAAAAAATGGAGAGAAGGCAAATAAGGGGAAGGGGTAGGGGAAGAAGGAAATTGGGGAAAGAGTCGGACCAGTATTAAGATTGGCTGAGCTCAAAATTACGACGCCAGCTCGAGCAACGGAGGACGGCTTGACTAAACGCCCCCCGCGCCCCCACAAAAAAAAAAAAAAAAAAAAGGTTTGGTGTTTTCCCTTTCCTCACGCCCAGCCTTCTCCTCTTCTGGTTATTGGCTTTCTGATTTTTAGCAGGAAACTTTAATTAAAATTCGTAGCAAGCAGACTTTCGGACACGGTAAGGAAAATTTATAAGGGCAACTGAACGGACTCGTAACATATTCTGCATATATAGATATGTAAGCATGTATACGCTCCACGCTGTGCAGTTTGCTGAGGAACGACAACTTTAAAAAATTTATGAGAAACGAGTCACCGTGATAAAATGAAATATGAAGTCCGCAATAGATTTACAAAGTGGGCAGCACGTGGCACGGGCAGGCGAAAATGGCCGACCTTTTGGTGACCTGAACGCACTTTTCAAAGGCGTTAAATGACAGCAGCAGTCTAACGACTAGGCCTTATTTTTGGACTATAAAGAATGAGGTTTTATTAAGATTCGTGACAAATTGTCCTCTTAGGAACACGTTTTCGCCTGCGCCGAGACCGGGCTCTACATTTGACAATGTGCATTTAGGATTTACTATGCGATGGCGGCAATATATAGTTTTTGGGGCAGGGAACGAAGACCGTTGGGGGCTTGGGGAATGACCAGTCGAAATGCAGCTTTTACATTTCGGAATTTCCAGGTTAATCACGAATACTTATTGGAGAGTTGGGGGAATGATTATTCAAAATACAACATTGATATGAAGGAATTTTGCGGTAAATCACGAAAACTAACAGGAGCGCCAGAGGAATGACCATTCGAAATCATGACCATTCAAAATCAACTTTCACATTTAAGAATTTTTGGTAAACAACGAAAATTTAATAGAGAGTTGCGGGAATCACCATTATTCGAAATATGGCCAAATTTAGCAATTTCTCAGTAAATCACGCAAAACTTTTTTGAGAATTGGGGAATGACAATTTCATATGCAAGTTTCACATTTAGGAATTACTCGGTAAATCATGAAAACTTCTTAGAGAGTTTTTGGATTTTTATTTTATACAGATTTAACCCATTTTTCAATACCAGCACCACGGTAAGATCGGAACCTTAAAAAAATTTAACTCAAACCCACATATTGAATATTACTCCTTCCTTTCGTTGCTCAGAAGCTATTTATACTATTTTACAAAGTTTCTTTACAGAACTTTACGGAGCCTTTCTGAAACGTTAGAGAAATGAGCCGTGCCATCCTACTCTTGTGGAACCGACAAACTGCATGGGGAAAACAAAACCTAATTTTACGCATTTTGTTAATTAGACCATAGACGGTGCCATGGATTTTTTCACTGTTTTACTAAATATTACCATTTTTACATCAAGCAAACGCGTGCTACAAGAACGGGGGAAAATGGTAATTTCACATTTTTTACGTTCCTTTTTTTTTATAAACTGGATGAAATCCATGAACATTTCTATTGCAATTTATCACCATATAGCGCTGCAGATGTTCAAGCCCAAAAAGTTGTGAGTCACTTAAGTACATGGAAGTCCAAATGCAAAGAAAGAACAAGCAAGCTACGGGTGTCGTGTCTTCAAATGCTAAGAAAACATCTGAAGCACTTGGATATTATAAATTTTAACCAAAGTTATTCTTTTTTTTCACTTTTTTTCTGATCCTTAAGTCATCTCAATCATATTGACGCTCGTGCGGATAAACCGACTGCATCTTGATACTGGACACGTAAGGAGTACAGAAGCTACAAGTAAACAAAGGGGCATCGAATGTACCCCTTCCCCACAAATTGTTCCGCGCACAGTGTTGCTCAAACGCCCCCTCCCACCCCACCCTAGAAATTCTAAGCGTTTTTCCCACATTAGTTTCCCAAGGAATCAATCAAGGTTTGTCAGTTCGCCAAAATTTCTACGCAGAAAAAAAACGGAAAAAAGTCGCACTGTGATTTATATTCACAATGTAGGGAAAAAAAGCACGGAAACAGATTATAAAATAAAAACCGAGATGCGCTGCAACAAATGAACAAACAACGTTTCCAAAAATACAATTTTCGTCATCAGGTTTAAAACTCACAATTTCAAAACATGGCAAGGCCACTAAGTCATCCTAAATTTAAGCCTAAAAACAGTAATTATACAAGAATAAAAACCTGAAACCACCATTTCTCCTCCCAAAAGAGGCAGAAACGGTGGCCGAAATTCAAAAACCCGACCTGCTCCTTGCCTTCCTTGCAACTTGGGTTCTTCAAGGAGCAGGTTGGGTTTCTGAATTTCGGCCACCGTTTCCGCCTCTTTTGAGAGGAGAAATGGTGGTTTCAGGTTTTTATTCTTGTATAATTACTGTTTTTAGGCTTAAATTTAGGATGACTTAGTGGCCTTGCCATGTTTTGAAATTGTGAGTTTTAAACCTGATGACGAAAATTGTATTTTTAGAAACGTTGTTTGTTCATGTGTTGCAGCACTTCTCGGTTTTTATTCTATGATATTATATTCACAAAGCAATTAAAATCCAACATACGTCTTAATCGCATTAACAAACTACGCTCAAAAACGCAGGAGGTGAAGAGAGGAGAGAAAGACGAGAATTTTGTATGGGGGGGGGGGAGGAAAATCGAAATGTATTATATGGTTGCTTAACTACCATTATGACTAACTAATGACCGAAGTCAAAATGGTGACTGTCTTGTAGGGACAAGACAGTCACCATTTTGACTTCGGTCATTAGAACTGGACTCCCCCATCCAGTTTATTCTAGCATTGCCAATGGACTTTGGATGGAGAAAGTACTTCAGTTAGGAGGGGTAAAGATAATGTCCGTAATACGATGCTGGTTAAAACTAAGGCGGTATCTGATCGCCTTCGAACCAGTGACCTAGCAATTTCGTTCTTACTTACATTCTTAAAATTGTTAAGTATTAAGTGTTAAGTAGTTCATCTTACGAGAGTCCACGGATATCCCAAATAGTGTGGCAGTATCTCATTAGCACGGGTTCCAAAAACCAGCAAAATACAACTAAAGTTCAATTCCAGTGTTATGATGAAAAAACGGTTCAAAATAATGCTTCAGTCAAAATCAGAGCACAAAAGTCTGTTGCTATGGCAAATTTTCTGTGAACATTTTCTATCCTTGACTCCTTTCTATGTGTCGCGGAAATTTTGTTGACAAACCCGTTGAGAAGCGTGTACTCGCTTGGAAATTCGCACAATCGCGCTCAAACCATTGATTTATAGGATGCTCGTTAGAAGTTCCATTAGGATGGGTGCTCCACATAATCTCCAGTTGTTTGGTGAGGGATGGTTGTACAAGTCGACTGACAGTGATGGGAAAGGCTGGTTGTCCTCCTACCTCCCACACCTATTTCACCGGGAGCAAGGCGAAAACACATGTAACGCAAACAGAACCTCACGAACCAGAACGTCAGAAGCCAGTGCCAAGGAAATCACTGTAAATGGAGTATTATGGAGGAAAGCAGTGGCACCCCGTTGTCCCAAAACAAAGTGGGCAACCTACAAAGTTCTCTGCAACAACTGCAACGCTGTTTACATCGGCGAAACGCGACGAGGCCATGCGCATACTCGACCAAATTTCCGTCACAAGGTCAGAAGTGCCACATCCAGAAAACGGTATTGCAGTACAACATAAGCACCCTAATCACATCGAATTGTGCAAAAGATGCGCGCCTTAGGGCCTTGGCGTCTATTGCCATTTAGCACTTTGGAAGAGCCAGAATTCCTCGTATGTACCTGCGACCGCCTTCTTTTCCCACTGTCAGTCAACTCGTACACCCATCCCTCACAAAACAACTGGAGATTAAGTGGGGCACGAATCCCAATGGAGCTTCTAACGAGCATCACACAGATCAGTGGTCTGTTCTGAGCGCGACTGTTCGAATTTCCAAGCGAGTGCACACTTCTCAACGGCACGTAAACATTTCCCTGACGTATAGAAAGACGCTTGAAAAAGAAGAACGTTGTTGTTTTTTCATCGTTTTAAAAAGTTCATCAAAAACTTGCCATATCAACAGACCTGTTGTGCTGTGGTATTGAGTTGAAGCGTTATTTTGAACCGTTTTTTCACCGTGTTAAGCATTTTAAAGCAAAACCCTCCACCGTAATTCCAATATCCGAAAAGCTAATCGGACCTAGGCAAAAAAATTCCCGCAAAAACAACCCCAAGATAAATATTCCCGAAAAAATCTCCAGGAAAAAAAAATACCCGGAAAAAAAACCACCCCAGTACCTGAATTTCTCAGTATTTAGATAGTTTCCTTGCAGATTTAGTGTGGTCTCAGGAGTGTAATAAACCTACTCCTACGGACGTGCTATATATCATTCGCTCCTGGTGGTCTTCTATATGCTTGTATAATATTTAGACTTACACTACCATTAGCTGACATTTGAAGTACCTTTGTCAGTCGATAATGGAGATTTCAATAGCTTTTAGTCTGGTTTTGGTAGATACCAACGCGACACAGAACCCTGCCAAGCAAAGATAATCTACGGTTTCCGGGACGCTTAATGTTATAAATCAAATTGGGGATGTTTTTTTAAAGGCTGTTATTTCCGGAATAGGTCCCACAGCTGCTGAAGGTGCCTGGTAGGGACTTTAGACACAGGGGCTTGTCGTCTCTCACGCGCGCGTTACATGGATACACTTCATACATGTAATGAAAGGGGTGGAACCAGCCAGAAGCATTATCGTAGAACAATATGCGTTATTAATTTTATGCTTACACACTATTATCATCACTGAAACTCGCGCTGCACGTCTTTATTGATAACTCGTCTCACGTTCGAAGTCATTATTTGTATCACTACATTGCCCAGAGCGACCTGAGGAGCGTTTTAGCATCGAGGTAAAAGCCCCGGCCATTACCGGAAGTTGACTGGGATAGCAAAAACTGAAAAGCTTCTCAGATCGTTCTGGACAACGTAGTGGTACAAATAATGGCTTAGGACGTGAGAAATGTTACCAATAAAGACGTTCAGCGCGCATTTAAAAAAAATCGAATTGTTCTACGATAAGGCTTCTGGCTGGTTTTGCCTCTTTCATTATATAAAAATAATAATAATAAGCAAATTTATTGGCGAAAGTCGGCAAAAGGAATAAAACAGGAAGGGATGAGTTGAACAGCCACTAACACCTGCCCCCAAAAGTAAAGAAACAAAAACATATACGAGCTACGCACAGTGCGCAGGGTCATAGGACGGATACAAGAATTTTACACAATAAAAAGATTAAAACATCTAAAAACATCTAAGAAATTTGGTAAAGTTAACCTTTTTCAGCCCGGCTCTAAAGTTTTTAAGACTCGACGATCCCACTAGCTCGGATGGCAAGTCATTCCATGGTCTGACGACGCGATTAGAAAAGAAATATTTTGTGCAGTCACGCCTCACCTCCCCAACAGTCAACTTTAAATAGTGGCCCCTAGTGTGGCTGTTTCCACATATGTATTTCCACATATGTATTTCCACATATTTCCACATATGTATAGAGTGTATCTATCTATGCGACACGCGCGCGAGTGACGACAAGCCCACTGTGACTTTAGATACACTGCTCGCTGTAGCAGAAACTTTGCATTGTACCCTTTCTAGTCACAGATCATATTAGCTAACCCTGCCACCGGGAAGGTTACGAAGTGCGTAGTCAGCTTCGCAATCAAGTCGTAATTTAAACATGTCACTCGCCTGCTTCAAGTCTACAAGTCCCCCTTCCTATCATTAAACTTTAATTCAGCCAGTTTTTTTTTTTTTTCACTTGTCCTCGTTTGCAGGTGATTGTATTGTCGAATATTGCTCGTGACGTCACACAATCGCTCCCCCTATTAAATCTTTAATCAAACCGAAACGCGCGCGGAATCCGGCCGCCCCCCGATCGATGCTGACGACAAGAAAATTAGAGCCGAAATGCCAAAACTAAGTAATAGCTTTTGTTATTACCGCCTCTTAAAATTGTTAAAGCGCTCTCTTCTGCTTGACGTAACATTGCTAAATTGCATTTCTGTCGGAGCGTGCCCATGAATTTCATGTTCGGCAAAACCGTATTTCTTCAATTCAGGTACTAAGTAAGAAGGATATGATTTAATCTTGAGATTTAATCAGGAAACTTGCTGCCAACCTGGCCCACACCTGCTTCACTCTTTACCAGCCGACTAACACGCGATAAAACGGGACTTTTTTGCCGCTGATCCTTTCTAATTACATGATACCAGGAGAGGCCAATGCACACAGATATGGCCTCAGTTTTATACATTCCTGGTGATATACGATATACTAGTTGTCAGGCTTAAAGGCGCCTTTTCACCTCCTACATGCAGCACCATAGAATCTTCGAGCAATACTATAAAGAAAATAGCGGTCAATTAAAAATGGAACAACACTATTCGCAGCACCGCCACCATTTTCATAACTCAAACGAGTTCACGCGACCCATATCGGCTTATTGGATAACGGAGAATATGGAACGGGGGTGCTGCGTTTAGAATATTGGCAGCGCTATCGAAATGGTAAACACACATTGTCACCAAGAGTAAATCCTGCGAATCTACCGTGGTTTCATCTAGTGGCAGTGATATTGTTAACCCTTACAGTTTGCTCCCAGTTGCGCGATGGCACACCAAATTTTCACTCAATAATTGAGGAGGCTCGCGGCTTGTTTGTTTCGTTAAATAGAGTTTGCATTCCTTATAACTTGTCCCCCATTTTTTTCGGGCTCTTGTTGTTAAACTTTTGTTATTGAAGTTTGTCGTTTTCCCTTTAGGAAACCTGACAACGCAATGTTCTATTAAATTAAATTAAATTAAATTAAATTAAATTAAATTAAATTAAATTAAATTAAATCCTTTGCTTGATGCAAACAAGTATGCTAGATAGTACTGTATAGCGCTAGATGTGTGCTAGATTTCTCAGGCTTTCCGATTCGCAACAGTGTCACTTTAACGCCAGTGGTCAAGTAGTGAACGGGTCGGGCCGGGCGTTGCAAGGATCTCCGGACGGCCGGCCATTCCTGCCAACAGAAACGACTAAAAATATAAATCAACCAAATCATTCAAACGGCAGATAAATAGCAAAATAAAAAACAAGAACTTCAACTTTCTCGGAAAAACGGGAGGTTACAGTCGGTATTTTCAGTCCCCACCTCCCACCTCCCCGTCAATATTTGGTTTTCGAATCGCCCTTCCGTTGTCTCTAATTCTTCTCCATTTTTTTTTAACGTAACTCCGAAGTATTTAAGCCAACCTGGGATAATTATTCGTGAACAAGTGACTATTTCAGTTTTTACGATTCACGTATACAAACATATTGTGCTTGACGTACTAAGATAACGACGGCAAGGCCACAGCGTGTTCGGCGATTACACTATTTTCCGGTGAGTACGAAAACTACTGACATTTCCGAATATACCTTAGTTAGAACCCTAACCTATAGCTGCTCTAATCACACGCCTAAACTTAAACACTTACTGACTTTTAAAAGAAAAAGAATACGGCTTTACCTGAAATGCAAAATTCGAAAGGCAAAACATGCGCTTTCCTCAGCGCTTTCTGTCGGTCAATAGGAAGTTTCCTGCGGTCGTACGCAAATTCTTAATTTCTTTATAATTTCTGACAAAAACGCAAGCCGCATTAATACGGGGAAAAATAAATTAAAAAATCGAATTAAGTCGATTTGTGAGCTAGACGCTCAACTTAAGACAGTCCATGCTCCATCCTTCGCACTCGTGATCTCCTTGTGCTTGTCTTCGGCGATCGACTATCCTGGTTTCGCGAAACAGGATTTATCCACGATTAGGTTAATTCATTATAACTCCGTAGATTCTTTACAAACTTTATAGAAAAGAAGAATGGTATCATATTTGATTTTTTTTTCAGAGTGATTTCAGGTGCGACTGGTTCTCACAAAGGAATCTTCAGCTCCCGGTTTACATGTATGTCTTCGTACACGGTCCCTTGTCGGTCAAAACAGTGCAGCGTCCCGCCCTTACTGCGCAGTGACGGACTAACTTATCACGAATAGTCCATCAAAGAAGCCTTAGCCAATAAAACGTTTTTCACAAAAAGAAAAAAAGGAGAAAAAAAAAACTATTTATAGAATTTTTCTTTATCAACGTCAGCCGATTGTCGGAAATGCGCGAAATAAGAAAGGAATGACTTGTGGGTAGAGTTTGTCCACCCGTGCATCAATGTTTGATAGCGAACGACGTCGCCGATGCCGGAAGCGAGGAAAGAAACCACCAGTTATTCTGAACGTATTTCGTTGTGAATCCAATAGTGGCTTCGAGGCACACTGATATACAGTACTGACAAGAGCAGAAGTAGCCGAGGAAAATTGTTTGCATTTCTGCTAGCCAAAAATACAAAAACAGAATAAAAAGGATTCCAACAGATGTGCCCTACTTGATTTGATCCGTCCAGGGTTCCGTTCCGTCATCGCCTTACACAGGAAGAACAAAGGACTCGCATTATGCAACTATCCCTAAATCAATGTAGTCAGACTTAGTCAGACATAGTCAGACATAGTCAGACATTGGAGCTTATAAAGCGTTCCATGATGAATGTGGAGTGTTGGACTGTTTCTATTCAGGCTAAGGTTGTGTCGTAGCGTGTGATGAGAATACACCCCAATCCGGCAAATTTCTATACTGAAAACCCATCACATAATACAGTATTAATTTTTAGAATGCTCTAACGTTATATTGAGTGATTACGGTCGAAATTTTTATTTCAGTATACAGATAGCAAATTAAACTTGGGACGAGCATTGCTCCCGAATTTTGCAGACGTGTACCAGGGTGCCTACCATTCACGAAAGTCACGAAATCAACTAGTAGGTCAGGAAGTCAGGAAAAAGTCAGAAAATTGGATGTTATTAAGCCTATAGTAGTGGAAGTTAGGCCTAGCTGAGGAATCACGTGCTGTTTATCACCCTCTTTTTACTATATTAGTATGCGTTTAGAAGTGCTTCTCACACGACAAAACAGTAAGTACCAAGACCGATTTATAGCTGAATCTGTTAGCAGAGGCGTTTTCTTTTAATATTTTAACTAGCGGAGTCGCTCGCTTCGCTCGCTCATTCCGCGTCGTCTCGCTGCGCTCGAGGAGCTTTCATTCTGCAACTGTTATTTATACTGCTCACAGACATTCCACACCTAAAACGGTCAAGCAAATGGTCAGAGTGCAGTGCGCGTTTTTTGCAAAGCTTCAGTTTATAAACAAATTAACTAAACAAAAAAACGGATTCGCTGTTTAGAAAACCATTCCCCTTCTGCTGTGCGGCTAAACTGCCCATGAGCCAGGAGGCGAGACACGCGATTTCTTCCCCAGTCGGCCTTGGCTTGAAGAAGCCTTAGCCATCCCCGCTGCAAGGCCGTTTCAACGCTGTAGCACACGAGTTGCTGCATGTTTGAACTAAACATGCTTGGTAATTTTATCATGCATACTCCTTTGTGCCGCTCTTGGTATAGATTATTTTTTTATTCAAATAAATGTTGCAGACTTTACACGGGTTTCCTTGTTTCACAAATTCTAAGAATTTTTACTGAAAAGCCATCTCCTTACCCGCTACGTGTGATGCTTTGAAACAGCAACCACATGTCGCCTATAATTTTTGACTAATATAAAAATTTCGTGCAAGGCGAAATCGTACCTAGAAACTATTCGTGTTTAAACCACGGCTGTGACGTCACGCTAACTCAACGCCACGCTAAATTTCCGTAGGTTAAATCCCGTTAACCGTGAGCGGAAGTGTGCGTCATCGCAAAAAGTGTGGGTTATCAAGTTACCCCACACTTTTACCGATAATCCACACTTTTGTCGATAACTCAACACTTTTGACACTTCCGGATCACGCGATGGGAACGCACACACCACAACCAAAATTATACAGCGTTAAAACCGTAACGCTATGAAAACGTACAAGAGGAATTACTTAACTTGCCGGGATATCCCAAATGAAATCCTTTACCTGCTAACGCTCACATGTCTGGCTGGCCAATTCCAAGTTTATTCCCTCCGTCTAACTCTTCTCTCTCCCCCCCCCCCCCTCCACAACCTAAAATGGAATGACCTTCATTCCTACCGATTCACCTATTAGGGTATTACTGGAGATTTGAAACAGTTCTCAAACTACAAACGAACAAAAAGAATTACTTACCTTGCGAGAATGTCGGCACAATGTCCTTCTATCCCTGCTTCATCACATATCGAAGTTTATTCTTTCCGAACAGAGCGAGCGAGCTAGCTTACAAGCTAAACTTTGCGAAACGACGCGTCGTCTAACTCCCACCCACCTTCCAGAAACTTGAGCGTAGCCTCCAGTCTGCCTACCTGCCAAAGGAATCGTCCAACACCCACTCCCCCTCCACAAATTAAAATGGAATGACCTTCACTGATTTGACATAAGGTATTACCGTATTTCTTGAAGCAATTTTCACAAACACAAAACGTTTTAATTAAGTAAGAATTAGCTTGACGTCCCAACCGTGATTTAAATAAGTTATTGTTTAAAATCGATCGGTTATCGATTTTTAACCAACGGGTGCGATTATTGTCCGATTCTCGTATGCAAATGGTCTCGGGCTCCGCCCTCGACCTATTTGCATACTCGAGCCGGCCAATAATCGCACCCGTTGGTTAAAAATCGATAACCGCTCGATTTTAACCAATAACTTATTACTTACCACAATTAGGCTGGATTATTGCTGAGTAGAGCACCAGCTAATAGCACACTATTGAACGAATGTCGATGTTTTACAAATGCAAACGTGGAAATATTTTCATTCCTTTCTTTCTCACATTTTTAGCCTTCCTACATCTGAAGTCACCATACACGCAGCACGATATTACACCCCGATATTATGCGTGTTTACCATAATTATGGTAGACTGTTGAGTAGATCACCAGCTAATGGAATATTGATCGAATGTCGATGTTTTACAAATGCAAACGCAGAAATATTTCTAACACCCTTTTCTGTTATCAATTTAGGTTGTTTATGTAGGCCTAATTTGCATTTATCATTTAATCTTTTCGTACCTTTACGTAATTTCATTTAAATTTACGGCCAAATTGGCAGTTTGAATTTGAAATACCCACAGTACAACTCCCAACAGTCATCCCATGAGTGAGCTGCACTTGCCTCATTCTTGAATGACAGCTATTCGGATTGCAGGCCATAATCCCACCAACAACAATACTGGACCACGCGCTGCCTACGTGGTACAACAATTGTGGACCATCCTCTCAGCAAGAATATGTGATATTCCGATACTAACAATCAACTTCGAAAAATTCGTTTCAACAATGGACCAAAGGGTTTATTTTCGTTTTTTCGTGGGGAAAACTTTTACCTAGAACTACGAAAATACGCCTAAACGATATCCGGAGTAATTTCCTGTCTTTCGAGAACTTTCTCAAATTTCTAGCCTTCCTACCTCCGGAGGAGAAGACGAAACAAACCGACCAACCGACCGTAATTTTTTAATGGTTATGAATGATGATGATATTTTTGTACGGGTTAGGCCTACCATACACCATTTTTACACCCTTACTGCGTGTCATGGAAAACAGTTTTGCATGCTTCGCGGTGGATTTGAGTGTAAATATGGCTTACAATGTGTTTACTTTTGTGGTTTTAGTGGAAAACGGTAGTGTTGGAATGCTGTGCTGAGGAAACACGTTGTTTAAAAAAAAAAACTGGTTCCATTAGAACCCCTAGCTGGGAGCTACCACTCTCAAGGTTTTCTATAAAAAGTTAGTAAATCAGGAAAAAGTACAAAAATGTCATGAAAAAGTCATGGTGTTTTGGTAGACACCCACGCGCACTGCGGCTCTGTGCCGTGACGTCACCATCAGAATTAGCCATTGACGAATGAGAAGAGCGGCTGTTTGGCCGTCTGATTGGAATACCCAGTCACGTAATGCACACGTCACGGCAGAGAATCGTCACACATGGGGAGCCTTCGAAAATTAACCTGGTTGGATTAAGCGAAAGTAACTCTCGTTTCTTCTACACTTTACGTATTAGTATAAATTGTAACCCAAAATCGTCACTAAAACGATTCGTCATCGTACCGACTCTCAGCCACGTGACAGCAATAAACAGCGAATTAATGCAAATAAATGCAACGCCTCCCCTCTTGTAGAAATGGTGTCGGTTAGAAGTGAATTGAGACCACACAGATTTATGCTTGGCCCCAGATTACTTCTTCCCTCGCCGTCCTTTGCACTAGGACTTGCGAACCAGACTTGCTCGATTTACTGAATGCCGTTTCGGATGCACTTTCCACGGCTTCTTTGGTTGTCGAATTGTACGTCGTTTATAATATTCTCGTTTTGGTCGTCTAGCGGAGAGGTCCCATCCACACACCTCGACGTGTGTGTAAGTTGTGGTCTAGATGGCACCTTCGGTCTGCTTTTATAGCACGAGGGCAAACGGTGCCGTCTATTTGGGCGCGTATTCAAAGAGTGCCGTTTAAGACAGTCGCGTGTTGGTGCATGCTGGCGCAATTGCCAACCATGCACCTGCTCGCGTGTGGGCGGGTGAAGCCGCCTTATGGGTAGCTTCCGTTAGTGACTAGCCTGTCTATGTGGTTTTGCTTGTATAGCCAGGCTGCGTCACACTCTTCTTTCTATCTCGTTTCTGATTGGTCGATATTCAATTCATTTGCAGCGTTAGCCCCCTGTCCCCCCACTTGCCCTCAGGAACCTAGCTCGGCGAGCATGGTTTGTTCAGTTGATTAGTTTACTGCCTAAAGCGTAATTTGAATGCTATATGTGCAGGCAATCGTTTAAAATTAAGCTAGATCAGGGGATTATGACGCGACATTTCGCACGATCTACGCAATTAGTACATGCCAACAGCGTGTTTCTTCGCAACCTGAGTTACATGGGTCAATTTTCAAAGGTATCGATGGTTTAGAGTACAATGAGTTGAATAAGATTCTTTATGCTTTGTTCTTCATGTACTCCTGCTAGCACAGATTTTGAATAGCAGTTCTTGCCTGAAAGAAAAGGTTGGGGTGGGGGGGTTGAAAAATTCAATATATTTTTTTATTCCTCTTAAAGAAACGGGGGGGGGGGCGGGGTTAAAAACGCAAAAAAATAAAATAAACAAGAAATCGGATTCCGTGAAGTCCTCAGTGTAAAAGTAAAAAAAACTCATTTAACATTGTAATGCTTTTTAAAGCAACATTCCACTTGCCATATAACAGCCACGCGCCGATCGCATCCGCCATGTTACCATCACCAAGGTCAACTGAGATAGTAGCTGCGTTCCTCGTAGCGAAGAACGCAGCTACTATCTTAGTTGGCATTGCGCCTAATAGACGAACCAGCATTAACGCATTAATTGTGTCGTCACAAACCGGTATGATTTTCGTATTTTAAAATCGCACTTTATAATTTTTTAGGTTAACATCTTATAATTTTTCTTCGGCGACCTATTGGCATAAATAATTATAATTGTTACCGCATTAGTCGTTTAGATTTTTAATCTCATGGTAATTATTAGCAAATTAGTCCCGCAGTAAATAAAGTTCTCCAATATTCAACAGAAAATCTCCTAGACGCCACATTTCAAAACCGTTTTTTAGCTAGGGATTGACTAACGGTAAGTAAATAAAACTTTGGGGCCGTACTTGATGTGGAGGATCGAGAAAAATGGCCCTGGGAGGAATGACCTCTTAAGTCAAGTCATCAAGATAATAACAACATTTTCCGCTAGTAAATAAGTCTTACATTATAAACCAAAGTCTCATAGTAGAAATGAAGCAACCGCAACGACGACCCCCGGAAGGGGAAATATGAAAACGTGCGAGTGTGTCAATTCTTTGGCTTGAAGTTGAAACTGGGACGTTATTACCCTGAAAAGAAGTTGAAATTGGCACATTGTTGGCTCGACTAACAATTTGCTCTGCGCGGTCATCGCAAAGGCATGTCTTAAATGACGTCATGCACGAAGGACAGTTATTTTTCGCGCGCTACTGGGAGTGGGGGGGGGGCTGTACGGGGAATTCCCGTTGGTGGGGCAGTTCTTATGTTAGAGCCACTATTTGATTACTACATTGCTTTGCGGAGGGAGACGATTGACGGAAAGGCAGCACCGAGCAAATATTGGGAAACAACCACGGGTCAAACAAATCCCCGGACGAGGCCGGGTACGATGCTAGTGAGGGATAAGAAAAGAGATGGGAGTCCGCTTATATTGCTTCCATTTTATTTCAGCAAGAATTAACCATTGGCCACCGGTAGTGGACGTTTCAGGAATTTATTCAAATCGTTAGTATGCAACAGTCCACTAAACCTAGCAACAGTGGGTGCAGACACTGTTTCATCGCTGAGGGAATTCCAAGGCCTTACCACCCTGACCGAAAAGAAGTTCCGGCGACAGTCTAAATGTGCTACAGGAGTGCAAAATTTCCATTTATGGCCCCTCGTATTAATTCCTTATTTAAAAAAAAGGGGAGGTCAATGGCAATAAGACCGTGAAGGATCTTGTACGCTAGAATTAAATCGAATTTGATTCTTCTTACCTCGAGCAATTCAAGGCCCACCCTTTCCAATCGCTCTTCATAAGGGACCTCCCGAATGCCCGGTAGTCCCTTGATGAACCTCCACTGAACCTTTTCAAGACGATCAATGTCCTGGACCAGGTATGGGGACCTGACCGGGACAGCATATTCCAGCAGGGACGTACAAACACCTGAAAAGCTCATACCTTGGTAACAGAGTTTCCAGAGATAAAATATCGATTTACAATAGCTGAACGACGATTAACGGAGTCGCAGACCTTTTTACAGTAAGTAGATGATTAGGTTAGTAACATCGACGTGTTGATTCAAAAGTCCTTCAGTCTCTCTATTTGTGCCTCATCCCACAGAACAATAACATTTGCAACATTGAATGTAACAATATCGAACCGTTCAAAAACGCCATGCCCGTCCGCCCGCCCCCCCCCCCACCCACCCAACACAGACGTTTGCAACGTTTATGTTGGTTTAACCAGGAGAACATAAAGAGTAAGGAGTGAAAAACTCTCTATCTGAATTTAATTTAGCCTTTGACCAAATCAGGCGCTGCATTTGTCAAAGTTGCCTAGACTCAATCCAGCATCACATCCTTTTTAGATCTAAACACTACTCGATTTGCCGATTAAACTACTATCATGTTAAAGCCAAAATTTTTAAAAATTATGGTCAATATATATTGTCGTACAAAAATTCGCCGAGTTGGGTGCTGTCACCCGTTGTACGCTGGCACAGGGACCTAATACTACCTAACACTTCTTCTCCTACTCCTTTATAAGTTCTTGGTTTAACTGAGTGCAACGGTACCAGGTAAACAGTGGCCTAAATACATTTTTTCTGGGGAGGAGGAGTAATTTTAATCCCCCCTTCCCCCCTCTCCCCATTTATGACCCCTGCATAATGTAGACTAATATATTAAAATATTATTGTAGAATAACGTAAAAGTAGCCCTGGTAACGAACCTTGTGGCACTTCGCGGCTACATTCTCCCTGCTACTTATTACGTCCCGTTAGTATATTACGTCGTATATAGTTATTTCTTTCCTTCAAATCCGTATTATAATTTGTTGGGATGGTGCTCCGTATTATTTGACGACGTCGTCGTAAAATATTACAAACGCCTTCAACAAGGATATAAAATAGAAGGGGGGAAAACCACTTACGAAACCGTATACACAACGACAGCTTAAAATTTCTAAATGCAAGAAGGCTGATAAGTGCTCATTTTGTCTACCTTGCATCTTAAACTGAAATTACCGGGAAGTCTTGCACTTTAATCGCCAAACAAGGGGTTCACTCTACCTCCTAATCACTGTTTTTTTTTTCCTTTGTAGCTGTTGTTGTGGGTATGGTTTCGTAAGTGGTTTTTCCCCTTCTGTTTTATATCCTAGCTGAAGACGTTTGTAATCAATTAAGGCAGCGGCATCGCACCTTTGAATACGGCGCACCATACCAAGAAATTAAAATATGGATATGAGGGAAAAAATTAACTATATTTGACATAATACACTAACGGTACGTAATAAGTAGCAAGGAACAACGCAGCCACAAAGTCCCACAAAGTTCGTTACCAGGGCTACTTTTGTTTTATTATTAACTGACAAAAAAAATTTGTTGCAATTTTATGTCCGACTGTTCAGGCTTAAAAACACGTGATTTCCCATTCCTCATCCAAGAATGGGTACATCCGTTTTTATCCCTGAACTCCTACCCAAAACTTAAATTCTTCAATACTTATCACCAACAAAATGTTCGTCTCCCCATACCTCAATGCCGTACGCATGCGCTGATGAGATCCTCCTGAATTGTCAGAGCGCAGTGGTGATGGTAACGATGAGGGGAAGCAGGGTGAGTCAGTTGGGTGGTAGTTAAGGTGTAAAAACAAATTAACACATTCTTGCCTGAGGAATGGGAAATCACATGTTTATATCCCAGAATACCAAACCAATTAAATGTTTGCATTAAACAGACTTCGCTGACAGGTGCCGTCGTCACCTCCCGGGTAGGTTGGATGTTTCTTTGCTTCCGTCTTAAGTCTTCTGGGTGAACGGGAGGGAGGCCGAGGGAGGATCAGGCAGCAGCATGGAAGTTAATGTTTAGCAAGTAGTGCGACGCGAAGGTCGTTTCACGTATCCACGAGGCAGCCCGCATAATTTCTTCCATCGGCACAGCATTGGACGCAGCCAAAGATACAGAGATTGCACGGAATTCGTAGGCGGTCTTGTAGACGTTCTCAGAAACGGAGGCCTGGTCACATTCTTCGTAATCGAAGCTGGTAACAGCTGTGATCGAAGATGCTTCCTAACCCAAGGCTGGGGTTGTTTGGTCGAGTCGTCCTTTCCTGAATTTCGAGTCCTTTGTTGCGTCCAGATAGTAGCGTAGCGTTCTCACTGACCATTGGAGTCTTTTTTTCTATGTTCGGCACTTGGATCCAAGTGCCGAAATAGTGAAAGACTTGCTTGCTTCAGTTGAAGATTGAGTTTTGGTTCGGAATGACGCTCGTGATAATAGCCTCACCTAGTTGGGTCCAAACCGGAAGTTAACTTCATCCATGGTGTAGAGGTTTAGGGGAGTGGGCGACCCTAACGTGATATAACTAAGGTGTGGGGATGGTTTAATGTAGGAATTAACTCAATAATTAATAAGACATATTTGGCTGGGTTCTATATTTGATGGTCAATGCAAGATTTTGTACATAGCTCAGCCTGCCACGACTTTACCAAACAAGCTCTTAATAATTATTAATGTGATGGACGAATAAAAATGAATAAATAGGACATGATAACTTAAGTGAGGAGGACTGGGGAAATTGAGGAGGAATAATAATATTTTTGCTAGCTAAGATGCCAAATGTTACTGACTGTCATGGAGAACTGGGATGGAATGGGCTTGGAATGCATTATTATTATGATTACCTAAAACTAACAATACGTTGGCTAGGCAATGCACATGCTTTACAATTGATGTAATTTCAGAATACATTGTAGTGTAACAATACAGTGAGTGAGTTTAAGAATAGAGGCAGGGCACACTTAAGATCGTCATCCAAGCTCAGCTCAAGGGAGTCAAGATGCTAGGTCATCAGTCCCTGCATCAGGTCGTCCAATATTGACGTTGGTAGGAGCTGAGGCAGGATGAGTCACTACAGAATGAGAGCCTGGATTTCAGTGGATCTCTTTCCTGAAGTGAGCGCTACTAAAAAGACAGTTTTCCTGATTAGGAGACCTAAGGGCGCTTGACCTAGAGGTTCATAAGGTTCACTAAGGCTGGTGTAGACAAGAGGAGGGTTCCATAGAGAAAAAGAATGTTCTTGTGACTGGAGTCCCCGATGCTGTATTTATTTTCAATACTCAATGGCTTATGCCACAAATTTAGCTAATTTTAGGCTAGCTGCAAAAAAATTCAGCTAATTTCGGCTGATAATATTTTCGGATAATTACAGATTAAAGGTGCCTTTTCGCCTTTTCAACTCCTAGATGCAACACTGTAGAATCTTCGAGCAATTAAAAAATATCGGTAAATTTAAAATGGAACAACACTATTCGCAGCAGCGCTACAATTGTCATAACTAAAACGAGACCATGTGACCGACATCATCCTATTGGATGATAGAGAATCTGGAACGTGGATGTTGTGTTTCTGCAACGTTATTGAAATGGTGAACAGGCGCCTTTAAATGGAAAAGCTACTTGAAACGTTTCTGCGTTATGTGTAAGGCCATTATTATTTTGAGGAATACAGAAAAACAGATTATTTATTAGCTTGATGGAAACCCTAAAACTAGCCTACTTTTAGTCTCATTGTACAACAACGAAGTTTCTTAATTGATTAAATTTTTCTGCAGTTATGATCATCTATCATTACATAATAAGTTTTCATGCACGGATTTTACAATCCGGTTCACAATGAAATTGAATTGAATCCGCAAGCGCGTTTCGGACGAGGTAAAAGGGCAGAAAGAGAGAGAGAGCAACGCGCCTGGCGGAAAGTGCCTGCAACCTGAAATCTTCGCGTGTTTCTTTATTTTCTTTTTCAGCAACATGCCAAGCAAACGAAATACATAGGCCTACATAGTAGCGTGATATTAACCTACAAAACAGAAAATTCTTGGCTATCAGCCGCATTTTTTTTTCGGTGACGAGGCCAGGCTTCAGCTTTGGCAAAGTGGCTAAAGGCGGTAACTTCAGGGACTATGACACAGGTCTTCCCATGGCAAAGGCTTTTAATTAACTGGAATATCCTGAAGTCTTCTAAGACAGTGGTGTAACGAGCAGCTTGGAAGACGGAGTTCACTGCAAAGCGAAAAACCTTGATCGCAGATATGTCCATTCCAGATTAGAATAGAACATCGAAGGATTTAATAAGTTCACCTATAGTTGGTGCTTTGTTCCTGCTACACTAGCGTTGCCGTCGAATCGATTTGCCTTAGATCGTGCGGGTAATACTTCTGCGGTAGCTGGCTATATGATTGGCAACTGATTCAGAAAATATGTCTGCTTGAAGGAATTTGATGACAATAGCCAGACGTGAAGTTTTAGGACTGAAGGCGTCTGCTGGATGATCATTCCTCTTTTTTGAGCTAAAAGGTGTTCTTCTAGACGAAGTTCTAGCAGTGGTACAAACCATGGCTGAGCTGGCCAATCTGGAGCTATTAAGATGAACATCCCTTCCGTCTTTACAATATTTTCCAGTATTAATGGAAGAAGGAGGTAAGGAGGGTAGATAGATATAGGCGAATATCTTGTTCCATGATGTCAAGAATGTGTCTGTTGCCAAAGCGTGGGGATCTGATAGAGGGGCCCACGTAGCTTATGATTCGAGCTTGATTCGAGACTTTCTGTTACTGGGGTGTCTCATAATGCAAAGATCTGTCTGCAAATTGCCATCTTCAAAGACCACTCCGTTGATGGACTCTTCTTCTTTCTGGAGAGCCTGCAAACTGCCATATTCAAAGACCACTCCATTGATGGAATCTTCTCCTTTCTGGAGAGCTCATCTGCGATGACGTCACGGTTTCCCAGAATGTGAAGAGAGGAGATTTCATTTCTTTCTTGACTGCCTGCAGGAAGCTGAGGTCTACCTGGCAATGGAGACTTTCGGAGTGTGTTCTTCTGACCTTGTTCAGATATGCCACAGCAGTGGTGGTCTTGCCTTGAAGAAGGTCTTGGAAGTGAAGCATGGCTAGATAGGTGGCTCTCAACTCCAACACATTGATGTGGAAAATCGTTTCTTCCCCACTCAATATTCCTGATGTAGTGGAATTGTTGATGTAGGCACCCCATCCACTGGTGAAAGCATCCAAGATGAAATCCTTAAAAGCTGGAATGATATGGCGGCTAGGCCCAAGACAAGGGGCCGGTGGGACACCAAAGGAAACATTGTTGTAGCCGGGATTGTAATCCAACCCTAGCCGTGAAACTAATATCCCGTTTAACAGTATCGGATAAAAGCGGGAATGACACAACATCACAAGGTTTACGAATCTTCCTACCCGAGGATGGAAGAGTACGTTTATAGGGTGGGGGGGGGGGAGGCACATTTGGAACACTTTTAATAACAGAAATCTTGCGTTTTCTAGGAGTGCGAGTAGTGTTGGAAGACGCGTCCATATCCAAATGATCATGAGCAAGCTTAGCTTTATGCTGGCACAATTGCTTTCCTGATTTCTCCAGTTTGTCCAAAATGATAATCCAGTGGTCCTTGAGTATCTTCGAACAAATATCGCGGCACAGATTAGAATTTGGACTGCAAGGTGTACAGGTCCAACACTGTATATGCTAGTACAATTCGCTATTCTTGAAGTGCGAGCATGCAAAAGGTGAAATCACAACGTCAGAAGATTTCGATACACTCTCGGATGACAACATCACACAAAGAGATAAAAAACCACTCACAAACGGAGCGCAACACTTCAAACAACAAAAAAAAGGGCCTGATGGGCCAGAATACTTATGCAGAATACAGAAAATAAACGGACAGCGCTAACGACACAACCGCTTTGGAGTGCGTCCTGACAAAGAGACAAAGATCACAAGGTTTGTTGGTGATTAGCATCCAGAAATTTAAGTTTCTTCATAAAAAATCGAGACAATATTACAACAATTTCTGGGATAATAACGACAAATTTAAAGACACACGTGTCATCGTCTTAAATCAAGGCGCTGAAACTGAACCACAATTTCTCTGCAAAAGAAGCACGTTTTATGTCGGTGCGAGTCTTGCATGAGCCGATGAAGCAAAAGTGGACGATTTAAAAGGCCACTAAGGCTAATCCAAACATATTTTTGGAAGTATGTCTATGGAAGTTACCGTCCTCTTTCAGCAGAGTTTAAGATGGTGATGTCCACGCTACAATTTATTCTGTTCTTCAATTATTCAATTCAGCTTTTTTTTCCCAGTTTCTTCTGTTGTTTGGGATAATTATCAAACACCTTTATGCGCGCGACTACATTTTCAAATGCTGCCATATCTAACATTTCCTCCACTTTCGGAATAAAATAAAATACACCTTCGGGTGCATTACGATTTTTATCCCAACGCAGTGAAGCAACTTTTTTACCAGGAAAAAAAAAACTAAACGATCCAGTTCCACTCTAATCTACGAAGACTAACAAAGAAAACCGTTTCACTTGAGTCTTCATGAACCGAGGCAGCAAAAGTTTGCTCAAAGCTAAGAGGGGAGTTCGTTTTTCATCATTCTATGACCCATATCAATCATCTACAATCTGGCAATTTGTCGTCTTAATGTGGCAAATGATGGAAGGGGCTCTTTAAGTCCCTACGCACTGCTCTTTACAGATATAGGGGGAGGAGGTTAGGAGAGTACAAGAGGCAATTTTAAGAACCTCTCCCTTTCCCCCACTTCCCCGTTCTCCTCTCGTTCGCTGCTGCCTGCTCATCATTTATTGGTCGTTGGGGAGGGGCCATTAACTGAGACTCGAGTCAACTCATCAAACAAGATGGCAGCCCACCGAGTCGGTGCTGCCACCTACCTATTGGGCTGATGTCGCGCATTTGCTAATGGTCGCTTGTTGCTCGCTAGACGGCATCACACGCTATTGCGCAGCCGTAGAAAAGGCCATTCTTTCGATGATGGCGTTGTCGAGATGATTATTGCCACCAGCCAAGCATGACAGATGTTGGTGAGGGGGTCGTCCATGACGAGTGCTTTTATGACGAAATAGCTGCTCCCCGCAGTTGAAAGTTTTAGACGGGTGTTGCAGATGTTGCGTAATCATTCTTTTGGAAATTATCGTACCTTCAAGGGTGATATCGGAATAAACAAAAACGAAAAACACACGACATTTCCACTTTGAAGCATTATGAATGATTTTTTTTTTAATGCAAATAGGGACATTTAAACTCGTTTTACAATAATATGCTTTTTTTAACATGGAAATTATTCAACAAAAACGATTTCGTTTGCTATTTATAGTACGGTTTAACTGAACCGAGGTCAAAAAGAGAAAAGAACACAAACCAGCTTTTCCTCCAAGAAAAAGCTTGTTTGTGGTCTTTTCTCTTTTTGTCGCTTCAGTTAAACCGTACTATACACAGTAAACGAAATCTTTTTTGTTGAATGAGCTTTTCCTATAAGAAGAAAGCTTGTTCGTGTTTTTTTCTCTTTTTTGCCTCGGTTCAGTTAAACTGTACTATAAACAGCAATTTTTTGGCTTGATTTGAAACACCTCCCCACCCCTTGTCATAAATGACACAATCTTCAAAACACCCACCAAATATTTGGCAACATGTCTACACTGGCGCTTAACCCACAACGTAATATTTCAAAACATTACATCCCGTATGGATCTAATGTCTGCCACTCCTTACTTCTATCAACACTTGTGCGACACCTAATGCGTCATATTCTGACGTGAGCTCCTTCCTCGAACTCTTGACGTGAGCTTCTGACGAGAGCTCCTTCCCCGCTGTTGAATTCGTTGAACAGGGTTCCCACCAACATACCGAAACAATTTCCCTGAGTTTTCCAGGTTTTCCAGAATAGATGAGATAAATTTCCAGGTTATTTACCGAAATGTTCAGAATGAAATATTTCCACACACTTTGCTAGTTTTACTGGTTTTTTAGGGCTCACTGATAAAAACGTAGCCCGAATTAATTTTTTTTTTGTTAGGTGTTAACACAGAAATACAAGGATAAATTTTATTTTACTATTAGTGTGTTAACAAAATGTGTTTACTGCACTTACGACTAGGCCTAAAAGTGTTTTTTTCCCCTGAGTTTTCCAGGTTTTTTGTGAAAAATTGGAGAATTCGCAAAGTTTTCGCTGAGTTTCAAATGTAGCTTAAATTTCCTGAGTTTTCCAGGTTCTCAATAGGAACCCTGTTGAAGCACCTTCCCACTCCACTCCGGTGACGTTGTATTGTTTGTGAGCTATGTCACATACGCGGGATACTGCACTGTCAACGTAGAGATTTCATAATATTGTCAATATCTTCAGACAGGTGGCGTCCATGATGCCATATGATGTAAAGTGGGCATAACTAATGATGCTTTGATGCAAAGTGAATAAAAGGGCTTGTTTGTCCGTAACAGGGCCGCACACCTTCAGCCATCAACCGGACTGGTTCTCTTTTTATTCGCTCCCCATTAAAGAGGGTGTAGTATATGTAGGCTTTAACCGCGTGGGTTCGAATCCCATCCTCGTCGCCAACTGTAGTGTATGTAGGAATTCGGTCCTACTACTGCGTGGGTAACCTATGGCATAAGTAATAAATGACAAACAACCTTGGTGTAAGCTACCACTGAAGAGGCAGCTTTACTTCCTGTGTGCAGGGGTTATATAGACAGTTACAACCATGGTCATGTGACAGGAAGTATAAGGTATACGGCATACAATTAAGTACAATATAAACAAGCTAACCTAGTAGGGTAGTTATGGAAAGCTGGAGGGTTTACAGATGGGAACATAAATTGAAGCAGCCATTGTGGTGCCACAAGTGACGACACCACAGAGGGAGTTGCCTGTATTACAATCTGTATTATATAGTATTACGTGGGAAGTAAACATCATTTTAACAAGATGCCAAAATAGGAAAACTGCATGTGAAACAGGTTTCCTGTGCGGAACAGAAGAAACTTGCATCATATTACATTGCAAATTCTTTACGCCACTCCAAAACACCCCCCCCCCACACCCCTGTGTCACAACTTTCTCAATAAATCCCCCCCCCCCCTCCCCACGTGTGACGTAATTTATGGACAGACCTTAAGGTTTAGATACCGAAACATTGTTGAGGGTTATCACACCCACCACATTTTTAATTTATGAAGGTCAAATAAGGCCATTTAAACTTCTAAATTACAATAACAGGCTTTTAAAATTCAACTACTACAAAACGCACAATTGAAAATGGGGAAATCGGGTTGGGGGGGGGGGGAAGGCTTTTAAAAGTGTCTCTTATACTCTCATTACCTCCTCCTCCTGTACGCCCTTTTAAGCAATATAGAGAAAGAATTTCGTTTCATTTTTTGGTACCGTGCCTTGCCCCTAGCTGTCGTTGTCAAGAAACTGTCAGAATTTAACGGAACTTCAAATAACTTACATTTTTCAGATGTTATATTTTGCCTATTAACTTGGAATGTTTCTTTTTACGGTAAAATAATTAAAAATATTCTCAAACAAATTAACTAGGTTTAGACAGATGACTGACAAGGGCATTTGATGGCAAGAATTGGTTAAAATGGAAATTGTGAATTTTTAATATTGTATTGATGAAACTACTTTTAATTGTCATTTTTTATCGAACAATGTTTAAAAAGGTTTATTATTGTCATAGAAAAGCTCAAGTGGCCTTGTTTGCCATTTAAGCTATCTAAAATCCGGCCGAAAATATGGGGATGGGAGCAAAAGTCTAAGTAGGAAAAATGGGTCTTATTCCGACATAACAGGAAACGACACAAAACTACCAACAACAACAAAAACGAAGGCAAAAACAAAGAAATAGTAAAAAAAATATATAAAGATTTCAAATTTCTGACAAACACGGGATCTAGTAAGAACTTTCACAACCTCCTCTGTAATATTTTGTCTTCAACACGCCAACATTGCTCATTTAAAAGTGGATGGTCACTGACTGAAAATTATTCCAGTGCACCGCGGCACAATCTAACGACGTTGCCCAAATTTAAAGAAAACTTCATGAAAAGTTCACAAAGTTTCTCCCACTTCAATGTCACAGTGGAAGGCGCGATTCATTAAGCAAGCTTCATGGAGCGGAGCCTCAGATGAAGGGAAGTGATCAAGGGCATCAGAAGACTTTTTTTTTAATTTCAAATAAAAAGAAAATTAGATTCGTGTCATCAAAAACATACGACGTGTCTGCGTGCCTGTTTCTACCTCTACTCCTCCGGAATTAAGGCACCTACAAAGATGAGAGCAGCGCCAAATGAAAGATAATTACGCTTCGAATAGGCATATTTTCACCATTGTAACTCGATATTTTGACCCTCACGTATACGAAAAACTATTCTGAAATCTGTTTCATGAAGTCCTAGTTCGGCAAACTAATCAGGAAATGCAGGCAAACTAATCAGAAAGTAACTTGGTTACCCCCCCCCCC
>JAHWFP010089756.1:30969-51958 GCA_023313725.1 Lithobius niger
CGACGATACGCTTTGCGTTACACTTGGTATCAGAAACACGACATATATATCTCAAAATTGGCTGCCCTTCAACTCGCTGGACACACGAATGAAGCAGACCGGTAGGTTTTAAAAGGCTGTCATTCACGTTTCTGAAGCACGAAGGTGCGCGGATTGAGCGAACGATTTCCAAGTATAGTAAATCTTTTCAACGCGTTTTTTTCTCGTTTTGGTTCTTTACTCTTTTATTTGTCACTACTCTCCTTCAACCACGTAAACAAATGAACAAATCGTACGTTTTGAGTGGTGTCATAAAATGCAGACGTGCTATGGAATGTGCAGAACGAACTGTCAGCAACAACTGCAATTAGCCTGCGTCTAAAGAATTAATACATAGATTTTGTAATGCTCTGGGGAGAAAAAAAACTGAAGCATGTATCGACGCCGGTAGAGTGAGGGAAGCGAGCGATGGACATTTTTTTTTCCAATTCCGTTAGGGCTTATTTTTTTTCAACCCCGTTAGGGTACTTTTTTTTCAATCCTGTTAGGGCGTATTTTATTTTCAACTCCCTTAAGGCATACGATAAAAATAACAAACCATTTAGAATGGTACGATGCTTTTCGCTCTCCAACTGGCAGCATTGTAAAGGGGTACAACCGTGTGAGGGGAATAACACGAGTGACCTTAGAATCATCAGCATGTTTGTCACAATCGAGGAGCGAAAACCCGCCCAAAAATTTTGTTCCGCAAACTGGTTGGCCCTCGTGGCAATCGTTGCCTGGCCGCCGGGCCAGTCAGCCCCTGTATTTAGTAGCAACAACAAAAATGGAAGACTTGCACGATTGTTTGAGTAGGCTAAATTGTTTACAAACATTTTAGGTAAGCGAATTCCACCTACAATATATTACGCAAACGTACATGCCTACGTTGTTTACATGTAGTCAGTGAAACCTCATGTTCTCCTGAGGATTTACATTATCTCACTCAGCCGTCTCATTTACGTTCTAAATTTGAAAATTCGGAAATGAACAAGCTTAGTTGCTGACCCCTGTCTAAGTAGAGTCAACTTCACCACATAGCTCCCGGGATCATTGGGAAGCCCGACGCCAAATCAAGGGTGGCAGAACCACGGCCGTGCGATTTCATGCCGATGAATCTCACGATTACAGAAAATTAATCATGATTGCGCCTATGTCTAAGTCGTGAATGAACATATGTGTCGAGCCCTGGGATTGTTGTCGTGATTAAGTATAAATAATCCAACCGTGCAGAAAAAAAAGGGGGGAAATTAACTACTAATATTTACCTGTGATCAAGACTGACTATCAAAAATTTAGATCGTCCTTAACAATTATTGTTCCAAGGAAAATTGTTTGACTGTACGGCTTCTGTCTTCGATTCTTCTGTGCCTTGCTCTAAATGAAGAATAGAACAAGGTGTTAATCTTGTCACAGACGATGACTTAAAAATACCTGCTATCTATCAATACCTGCTAATTCCGGCTTCACAAGCTGCAGACTGGTAGTAAAATTATCATCCCATTTCAGTTCAACTTGAGAGTTATTTTCGCGCGCATTTAACTGATGATAAAGTGCGATGTGGTGTTAAATTTGTATAAGTATAATAAGCCTAGTGAATTTTAATGCCTTTTGAAAAAGGGTTTGTGAATAGGTTGTAGTCAGAAAATTTTGTCAAACGACATTTTTTTTAATGAAAGTTTCAGACGGCAATTTTCGTATATTATAGGTAACACAATGGGAAAAAAAGGTCATTTGCATAATGGGGGAAAAAAGGCCAAAAATGGGGGAAAATATATTTAAAATCATTGGCTAGACTAGGAGCTTCTATGCATATCCATGTTGTAACTCTGGCTTTGTATTCCATCTTTTGTCACAAGGTCTTCGGGGGAAGAAGCTGCGGATATAGCTAAATAGGTCCAGGCCACTTGATTTAACAACACCAGAATCTTATTTTACCAAAGCAGCAGCGCTTCCACTTACAGTGAATTTTTCCCTTTTTAGGGAAAAATGCTCTTCAAAAGGAAAAAAAAAAGGTAATTGTGGAGTTTAAGCAAACAACGATAAATCAATTAATTTTGGTACGTACCGACCTAAATCTTCATCCTCTTCTCATTTCACGTTACAAAAATGGGGGGAAATGTTTTTTTGGTTATGTAAACATGTTTTTTTTAGCTCTCCAAACCACGTAAAAACGGTGGGCCCGGCCGTGTAAAGCGGCGGCCATGTTCCGGGATTCAGAGTAGCACGAAAAGTTGGCATCGCGAAAACGGAAAGTAATGTTCCAAACTATATGCTGTCTGCGTTTTTTGTTGTTATTTTTTTTAGGTTAGGTTAGATAGGTAAGGTTTTTTAGGTTAGGTTGGTTAGGTTAGGTTAGGTTAGGGTAGGTAATTTCCGTATCCTTTCATTGCGATGCAAATCAGGTTTTCTCGTTACTCTGTCTCCTGCGATATGGCCGGCGGTTCAACACGATCGTAACTATCGTTTTACGTGTTTTCAATGGTTTTTTTTTACACCTTAAAACACGTTTCTCCCCGGTTTTGTAATGTGATTTGGTAAAAGGTTGATGATATGTGTCGATTAGTAAAAAAATTTTAGTGATTTGGAGTGGTTCGCTTACTTAAACTCCACAATTACCAAAAAAATATTAAACAGGGAAAAAGGAAAAAATGGGGAAATTCTGTGCTTTATACGAAATTTGCAATTTTCTCTTCGCTCCATCCAAACCCGCCAGTTCGAAACTTCTATCCAACAAACGCGTGTTAACATTTTAAACCCTTACCAACATCAATTTACAACTTGGTTAGTGTTTATTTCCCGTTTTTTTGCTGGTTTATTAAGGCTAAAATCACGTAAATCGTGGGAGTACTAGTTTTTACAGGTGCATCCATGTACATCACTGCTGACAGGAACGGCAGGAGAATTATTTCTAATAAAATAAGTAGTCGTTTGAATTTTATTTTCAATATCCATCAATAGGTAGCCTCCTGTGCCATTAAAACGGGCTTATAATTTATTTTATTTTAACTAGGAAATGTTAATAATTAGTGGTGTAATAAAAGCAAATCATTAAGGGAAGTTAAAAAAGAATTTTTTTTTTTTTTGCAAAGGGAAAAATAAGGAAATTTTATCTTTACTTGGGGAAATTCTGTAAGTGAGAAGTGGAAGCGCTGCAAAGTAGTGTACAGAGACATCAACTTCCCGGCATGTATACGCGAGACTTGCAATTTCTACTCCAGTCGGCCTTGGCTTGAGAAAGAAAATTTTTTCCTCGCTTCAACGTTGTTTAAACGCTACTTCTTACGAATTAATACGTGCTTGGACTAATCGCAGGAAAAATTCTGTTTTCTAAGTATGGCGTTGAGAGAGTCTGTGACACCTGCCACATACGCATGGGCGATTCTGGGTGTTTTTACCATGATGTGGTGTTCTTTGCCTTCCGTTGTCCGCTGATCGAGATCACTCGAGACCACTCAAACGGGGTGGGTTGCCACTGCGACACCACAGAACACAAATCGACTGGAATGGAACACAGACATTGACCAAATACAACTCAAACTTTGACCAACATTACAGAGCGCTTGAATCACTACCCATCAAGCACCACGAAAACAAGGGAATTGAACTTATGAATTTACAACCGCCATCACATCCTTTCGTCCTCCATCTCGCTCATCCAAAACTTTAAGAAAAAGTCGCCCACAAGTGGCACAAATCCATCTGGATGGCAACAGTGCTAGACCATAAAGATCAGTGTTCTCGCGCGCAAGATTCAAAAACACACAACGACCAATCCGAAGAAGAAGAGTATCCATAACGCAAGAAGACAGAGGAACATAGCCGTCGTTTGAACACATGACCTTTAGTGTTTAAATGCCTATCGAAAATTAGCAGCAACGTGTATTTGTTGTGACGCAACTAAAGTTCGAGTATTTGCACACAGCATGAGTTTTACATTTCAAAATAAGCGATCCTTTAGATGTCAAAAAGTCACAGTTAAGGGTGGAAAATCCTAATAGTTTGTGTGAACTGTGGACCAACTGGGTCTGCATGGGAAATAAATTATGTAAAAACATAATAATGCGGTAACTTGCAACGATCTCCATTCACCATTCATGCCAGAATCATGCTGGAAATTCAATTCGCCATTTTGGGTGAAAAGTTTCCTGAGAACCACATCGTTGTATGCGGATGTAACAGCACTAAGGGTTGTAACCGCACGCGAAAGTCGGCAAAACGTCGCACGACAGGACATTTTGTCGAAACCTGTCTCAGCATGCTGCAGACGTCTCCAAAACCATAGGAATGAGCTGAGCGCCACACACCGGATGGGGCGTTGTCGCGAGACGTCTTTAGGCGTCTCACGACAACAAAGCAAAGCTCCTTCAGTTTCGTGTGACGGGATCTCTCCACCAGATGCGACGTCTCGTGACGTTTCGTCTTCCAACGACGTTTTGTCGACTTTGGTGTGCTGCCACTCTAAGGTTTAAGGCGTCCAAAATACTACTTATAGTGAGGTTTCGTCGTAATAATTTAATCAGAGGTGTGCGTGTTATTATTCGGCAGTGGAATAACGCAACTTTTCTCCATATTTTTTACTAGTGTTTTAAAGATGTGTCCCGTAAATAGTGGTGTGCACGCACCGTACAAATGCAGATAGATAAATACAGTGGTCAGCATCCTAAATAGGAACACCAATATTTCGAGGACAACTGAGACGTACGACAATTTTAGGCAGCAATGCTAAAAACCAATTCTTAAGCAGTTAAATTTGCTATTTTTACACGAATTTAAGCTACCTTACCGCACAATCAGTAATTTTCACAGATATCGTGGATGGGCGCTACAAATTCCTGACATTTTGACAGGTAAACACCTAGTTCTATTATAAATTCTAGAGCAGTAATAGACGAGTGGAAGAGGCTTGAGGTCAGGTAAATTTGTTTACGGCTTTTGTACTCCGTATAATTTTTCATCAAATAACCTCTAAAAGTTAGAACTACTACGGTACTTAGAAAGCCGTGCCTATAAGTCTTAATACTAATTGAAATCGTGTCATCTACCTCGCGCGCTTCTCCACTTTACTGCGTTTTTCTGGCTTCATTAGCGTGTAGGATTAGGCTAAGCCTTTTGTGTTGGATTAAAGCCTTTCCACAAAAGTTTGAAGAGAAACCCTAAATTACGAAACCTTAAGCTTTCGTCATTTGGGAACAAATGAGTTAATGCGAGAAAGGCGTAGGCGGTGGGGGTGACAAGGGGTGCCGGTCATCGACACGTTTTCAGTCAGGGCAACAAAGATGCTTTTTTAAACACTAAAAGACTAACATGATTCTCTTTTTCACCGATGATGCTTTGCTGGTCAAACCTTCAATCAACTAACCTAAATATAACCCTTTTCTTACCTATAACGTACGATAACCCTATACTTGAATTGAAGAACTACTTCAAAAATCAAGAAAGTCTTGTAAAGAGCACTTCTTGACAGGCTTCACTTGTCATGCAAAAAAACGTTTATTAATTTTCAACTTTTTAAATCTCATTTCGGCTCTGGTCAAAACACATCACAACCACTTGTAAAAATGAAAATGAGAGAAAAATCACCCGTTCAGACCAAAGAAACTATGTTCAGTTTAGCATGTCGTTTTTTTGGGCTGTGCGAATTTGTTTTTAGAAAATTCAAATTAAATTTATTCGCTGGCGTGTTAAAATTTTCAGTTCAAACGCAACGCAAAATTTAGCTGTATGTTGGCTAGAATGCTTTAAGTATTAAATTTTGGAACAGATGGTTCGTCATGCATCCATTTTACCATCGAGACAGGAAACCTGCGAAGAAAAGATCATACCCTCGCCAAAAAATGAGCCGCTTAGTCAGGCTATACCGTTCTGTAGGACAAGTTTTTTTGCATGATACTTTTGCCGTTTTAAGTAAAAAAAAAATAATAATAATCACCTTTGCAAGAAAAAATAATTTTGGTTTCTCTTTATTTACGTTGCCTTTTGGACTTGAATATCAGGTTGCCTGAGTGGGGAATCGAACCCATGACGTTTGAATCCAAAGGCCGGAGTCCTACGACTTAGCCATACTGACATGGCCAAATGGAAACGTCCATAGGAAGCATTTAACACGCATACACATACTGTACATATAATCATACACTTTCCAATATGCAGGTGAACAGAAAGGAACACACCTATAAAGCGTGAAATAAGGCTATAAACGGGACAGAAAGCTAATTGGGCTCGATAAGTGTTAAATAAATACGGATGCAAACCTATTCACGTTGTCTTTTGGACTTAAAATTTTAATAAAATAGGTTTGCATCCGTATTTATTTAACACTTATCGAGCCCAATTGGCTTTCTGTCCCGTTTATAATTCCTTGCCGGTGTTTTGAAAAGGTTAGGACGCCAAACTAAACATTAATTTTCTTTGGCCTAAAGGGCGCAGTACTAACATTTGAATAAAAATCTTCAAGAATGAAGACATTGTTAGCTCAATTGCTCCATATTGGAAATCTCACGTCGAGACCTTTGTTACTTCTTTCATTCTCGCAAATTCACTACGAAGCAGGAAAATCCAATAAAGAAAAAGTAAAAATGGTTGGTCAAGTGTCGCGGTCATCTTGGGTAAGATTGTATTTATAGGAAGGCTAGACAACAGCAGCTGCCGACTGGTGACGTGGGGAAGGAATTAAGTCTGGTTCAACGCTATGTCGTGATTAGCTACGTGTGGGAAAATTCTCTTGTTTTGTTAGTGCATCATGATTTTGATTTTGGTTGTTTAACTGCCTTGGTTTGATTGTTAGCGACCCCCGGGTCTATTTCAGACCTGTGTGCTCTCACAAATGTTTTATTATTATTACCAGTAGCGTACCCGGCTTTACCCGGGGTTTTCTTTCGCCCGTGGTTTGGTTTGGCCCGTGGTTGTTTTCCAGTTTTCGGTCGGTGTTGCGTGAACGTACAGCGCCAGGCAATTTTTTTCCCTGTAACACTATCCCTTTCCTCCAATCCTCTCCCTCCCATCTCCCTACCCGATTTTCTCCCATCTGCTCTCTCCCTTTTCCGTTCCCCTCCTATACACCTACCCGTCCCTCCTCTTCCCTACCTCCCCTTTGCTACACGTAGTTGAATTTGGGATGGGTAGTTGAATTAAATACTGCCCTTCCCCCTTTTGCGAGATTTGTTTCAATGAAATTCCTGTGGTCTCCATCCTATACAACCCATAAAAGTACCTTTTAGGTTCAGTTAATGCGTAATCATATGATTAGTGGTAACCGACGCGCTTCTCCCCTCCCCCACCCAATGCGCCATACATGGGCATTCCCCGTTAAGGAATCTCCAACTCCTAGACGCACTGCCCCACACAGACGCATTGCCCCACTCCCTGTTTGTCGCTTTGGCTTGTGACGTCATTTATCACTGTTGCCTGAACGTTGACTGAGCTTGGTTGTTGTTTGAGATGTTGTCGTTGTTCAGTTAATGGGTAACCATTTGCTTATTGGTGAACGACGCACTGCCCCACACACGGGCATTTTCCGTTCAGGCCTTCCTCGTCACTCTCAATTTATCGCTTTGGCTTGCGCAATCCGTACCGTGTGAAAAATAACTGCCGTTCGTGCATGACGTCATTTAAGACATGCCTCTGCGATGACCGCGCAGAGCCAATTGTTATTTGAGGCAACAATGTGCCAATTTCAACTTCTTTTCAAGGCAACAACGTACCAATTTCAACTTCTAGCCAAAGAATTGACACGCTCGCCCGTTTTCATTGTAGGGGTTCTCCTTCTGGGGGTCGTCGTTGCTTCATTTCTGCTATGAGACTTTGGTTTATAATGTAAGAAGATTAACATTGTCAACCCTTATTCTCATAATTTTGAACGTTTTTTCATCCACATAATTATTAATTGGCCTTACGTATAAGGTCAACTAACCTTACCCAACAGAAATATTTTCATTTTTATAAATTTGCCGCCTAGCGCCAAGAGAGGGAGCCAACGACAATTCATCCCCCCCTCCCTCCGACCCATCCCAGACAACGCTAATTAACTTTATTGTATCCTAGGAGCTATGACAAAATTTGCACAGAAAAAGAAAAAAAATGTTAAGGAAATCTTGCACTAAAAGTTTCACGAGCACCGAAACACCTTGTCTTTCTACGAGCATTTGTTTTCGTTGTGGTCGGGGGTGACCAGCTGTCATTCTGCTCGCAAAACCCCTTGGGAACTCATCAAGCAATCAGCGCGCGTGCTATCACGTTTTTTTTAGGGAAGGGGAGAGCGGAGAGGGAGACTGGAGCTCTTGGGGAGCAGTGGTAAGAGGGGAGTTTGGGGGCGGGGACACGAGGCATCTTCAGCGAACGGCAAGCAAACGTTAACGCAATTAAAAGCATGCGGTCTTTCACCACAGATGGAAAGCCCGATTACCGGGGGACCTCCTCCTTTTAACCCCTCTACCCCCTTCTCATGACCATTACCCCACTCTCACTAGAAGAAAGACGAGTAGGGGTAGAGTGGGAACTTGGAGGGGGGGGGGGGGGGGGGGGGAGAATAATTAACCTTGAAAGGGCGCCAAGGAGACCGTAATTAGCGAGCATTCCAGCTTTTATATTAGGCCTCATCCTAAACGAATTTAAGACGCATCTGTTTGTCGAAAAATAAATTAAAAATTCGTCGTCAAGCAGGACAGGAGAGAATTCATTCCTCGGAAACTTTGAAACTAAAAAAAAAACATAAATTTGCCGGCTTTCCTAGGAAGAGCCGGCTGAAGTTTGCCTCTTTTGTCTAAGAAAATGTACATTACCTGTGAATTTTTGCAGTGTTCTCCCAAGTGCGCAAGCGCGCACTCTCGTATTAAAAGAGCTAGCTACGAGGCTCAGCCCTTCCTGGGGGAGCCGGCAAATTTATGTTACTTGTTGACGGTAGAAAATATACATAAATACACATAAGAAAATATACGTCAGTAAGCAGTCCTTTAATCGCTTCTTGAAGAGGACGCAGTAGTTGTAAAAGAGTTTCAATTTGAAGTCCCGGTGTTAGCGCCTCACACTCATTCCGGCAACCATCCACAAATGGTGGTAATTTCCATTTTATTTATTTATTTAATATTATATATTATTACCTTTATTATCTTTATTAACATTGACAATTGGTTTTAGTCAAGCTTTAAACTTGATGTATTATTTTATTATTTTTTAAGAAACATTGACAATGATACCCGACTTTTCCCCCTCATTTGTCCTTCACGTTTGGCGATGCCATCTGGGACCATTGTGTCCCTAGTAGGTCTAACCTTGGTGGTGAGGCATTCATGACCCCGACCCATTACCATCAACCCTTCCTCTGCAGCTGAGCCATCGTTTTCGTTTTAAACTTTTAAATTGTAATTTATATTATTTTATTGATTTTAAATTTAGATGGCAGTTAGTGACCACCAGGTCCTTGCCATTCCGGCCGCGTCTGCAACAAACCTATATTATTATTATTATTACATTACCTGTGAATTTTGGCATTCACAGTTAAACTTCGTCAAATTGGCGGCGGGCACCTTTTTGGCGGGTACCCTAGGGTTCGAATGCTGGCGTCCCCTGGAGTCACAGACTCTCTGAACTTCGATTGAATGACTTTCAATGTGGAGAAGGTTACAGATTGGAAGTTTTGTGGATAGAAGTTTTAGGTTTAACTTTAAGTGCGAACATGGTCGGAAATTCGAAAAGTGAGAGAATTAAGGCTGTCTGAGATTAGGAGACGGTGTGAGGGGTCTGAAAATTTAAGAGCGGGTATCTTTTTTTTTTTTTTAGAAAAAGATTAGAAAAAAAAACACCTTCAGTTCAGAGGGGAGAGAGGGGTTCGTCATAAACTAGAGTTGGAGACGAAACTTCGGTTACCTCTGTGGTGTTGATCCTGAAGAGGTCTTGGTGCTGATGCTGGGAGTCGGGTTAGATCTTTGGATGATGAATTTGTGGGGTTTCCCAGCTGGTGGTAGTGCTGAGTATTGTCATGATGAACGTTGACCAGCACGTTGGAGGCAATGGGTTGGAACCTGAGGATTCATTGTTGAAACGTAGTTGATTGATGAAAGTTCAAAAGAAATATTTTTTTTTTGTCCAAGAAAATCAGTGTTGGTTTGGTTATGATTTTTGAAGATTCTAAATCATTCCGGGTTGTTGCCTTGCGTGTTGAATCTTCTTTCGTGGATTGTATCCAGGATGACGAAGATTGCTTGGTTGGTCCCTCACTCTTTCCTTCCATTTCATCTATATCTTAAATACTACATTTCATAATTGAGAAGATGGTAAAGAAGGGGGGGGGGGTGTTGGTTGTTCATAGCGTTGAAGCTTGTGAGTTAGTGCCTGATGATAGGGCCCACAGATTGAAGTTAATTTTGTTTTCATTTTTTTCAAAAGGGACTTCTTAATGAAGAGGAAAAGTCGAGAGGAGTGTTGCAATGTTGACTTTGTTTTTTTGTTTTGTTTTGGACGTCCTCGGCAAATGAAAGTTTGGTTGAACGAAAATAATGGCATGTGGTAGTTTTTATTTGTGTGCTCGGAATCCAAAGGAGTATCCTTAGGCCTTTGCACGACAGCTTAAACCGGGAAGTTCCAAGGTTTGCTTTCAGTGTCGGTCAATAAGTCCAGTTGCAGTGGCCTGAATTTGATGTCGTTGTCGTACTGACAGAGTAAATGGCCAATTAATTTCTTTGGGGGTAGCCTGCTTCTGCTTCGGTCCAATCCAAAAGGATGCGCTTATACTTTTGGGTGGTCGGCCGTTCTTGAAGTTGATGCTATTTCGTGGATGGGTGGAGGCGGAACGTCACCGTCTCTCCATGGAATTTTAGTCGGGTTGAAGGAAGGATTTGGTTTAGCGATAGGTTGACTTGTGTCAATTTCAGGCCTGAAGTGATGGGGCCATGAACCTGACGAAAACTTCTTTTGGTTGGGTGTTTCATCTTGGGGGATGAATGGTATTGCGGTTTTCGAGATGGTGATAGATGAAGAGGGTGAAATTTCCAAACACCATGTGACGGTGGAATTGGAAGCGAACGTGATGTGGAAATTTTCGAAGCGAATGCCAGGTCAAGTTTAAGCTTGGCAGAGTCGTGCAAAAGCTGGGAGTTCTCTTCACGTAATCAATGAATTTCACTTTTTTTGATTTGCTAGCTTTGAGGATATTTCGGAGATTAATTGCTGCACAGGGACGAGATTCAATTTTAACCGCTTGATTTTGCTTTTTGACAGATGTAAATCCTTCTTAACTGCCAGGCTAGGATTTTTTCCATCAGTGAAAGAAATGGATGTTTTCGCAGGCACGACAAGATTGGATGATGTCTTGGGTGTCTCAGAATCGAGGCCATAAAAGGAGAGTCGGATGGAGGATTACGTCATCTAGTTGAGCATCAGTTAGAGAGGATGGCTGGTTTCGGCGTTGGGGATTGTCACTGATGATTCGGTGGTGAAAGCCTGGCCATCGATGGATGAGGTGAGTGATGATCCCGTGGAATCGTTACACAAACTGGGCATGGATTAGAAAAATAATCACAAGATCTTTGCGACTGGCAGACCTTGTGTGGCTCAACTCTTCTTTTCGTTGAATTTATTCCAGCACAAGTGCAAGATTGGACGTCAGGGAAAGTAGGTGTTCTGTTTAGAAACGAGTCTAAACTCCTGATGGATGAATGTTATGATTTGCCACCGTGCATTGCCATGTTGTGAGAGGTCGTGATAGATCAAAGGCAAAAATGACGAGTTGTTAATGGACTGGGAATGGCACGGAAGGGGTTGGTAAGTTCCCGATTCCCTCGCAAGATGTTGCCATGTTAGGGGTGTTGCGTTTCGGTGGTGGTGATGACTGTGCCAATGGATTGGAAAGAATGTGGGTTGTCAGCAAGATCGCCAGCGATGGAGCTTGACGATTGAGAAATTCAATGTGCAGGACAAAAAACAAGGTTAACCCCAGGAAAAAACCACCGAGGATCTAACCGTGATGATGGCCAGTGGATGGGTTGTGAGCGTTCCAAGTGAGTCCACAGCATTTTTTTTGTATATGTTGGATCATTGAGGGGTCATGGTAATAACGACAGGAATGAAAGAGTGGATGGTCGGAGTGTCATGAGGATGTGATTAAGGACGGAAAAGCCAAAGGCTCAACAAGACTAAAAAAATACAGACGCAAACCTATTTACGTTGCCTTTTAGACTTATATGTCAGAAGACTACCTGAGCAGCGAATCGAACCCACGGCCTTTGAAACCAATGCCTAAGTCTACCGCTGAGCCATACTAACACGGCCAAAAGGAAAAGTCCATAGGCAGCATTTAACACGTGTATATATACATACAAACATACACTATCCATTCGCCACTGGAGGGACACTTATTTGCCACACCACACTCCAAGTGAAACGAATGGAACACTTAAACGTGAACTAAGGATTAAGGACAGAAAATACAAAGGATCCAATGATGTGACATGCTGATTGGCAAAACATCGAATGTCGATGGAAAACACTGTGACGCAGCTCGAGTGATTGACGTGAAGATGGTCAGAATATGGATGATGGCAAACCAATTGTAACTGTTTTTCACCCATTTTTTTTATATGTTGGAGTTAGGATGACGATACCTCCAATCTCCTCCTTTCTGATGTGAGGGGGGAGCAAGGAACAGCACTGGAAAATTGCAGGGAGGGAGCTTTGATGAGTCGAAAGTCCCTCCTGATAAAACGTTGAGCATTAATGGGCAGACGTGCATGATGCGGATCGACCCTGGGAAACAACAGGTGAGGCAGCTTCCGCAAACGAGAAAATACCATTAGCTTCTTAACGTAGGTGAATCTTCTGGTTGATTGAGCCTGCCACTACGAGGGGATATCACATGGTCGGCCTCGTAGGTGGTGGCCGAGTGGCATCTTTCTTCGAAGCAAAAGGGGAGGAGTTGCCGGCTAGAGTAGGCAGTGTGGGTAAACCCAGGGAAAGAAATGGGAGGGAGCCACTATGTTTAGACCACTTCAGATGATGAACAGCGTCCATGGTTGAGAAGATTGATGGATGCCACCCATTCGGCAGCAGAAGACGGGCAATTGACGATTGGGCCAACTGCTATGGTGGTGGCCTGGTCGTGCAATTGGTGTCTTTCGCGGTGGAGGTCGCCAATAGAATCAATTGTTGCCGTAGCGAAAGAGGACTGGTGTGTCGCATGCATTGATCTGGTTGGCATCGTCGGCAGTGTCTGTCCTCGTGTAGCCAGTGAAAGGGATTGCCGCCATGTATATTCAATGTGGATCAACCCTGGGAAACAACAGGGAGAGAACCACGTTGTTTTGTCTGATTCAAAAGGTGAAAAACATCCAAAGAGATGGTAAGTCCGAAGCCAGGCGAGTGATGACAGCATGAGCAACGATAAAAGAAGACAGCTTGGTGGTCAAATAAGCCCATGGTGCAGCAAGTGTCCCTTGTCAAGTCGGCAAAACGAGTAGCCGTCATGCGACAAAAGAAGACCGTATAGTCCAACGTGATGAAAGAAACGACGACAACAAGGTGGAGTCAATAGTTATGGTTGACATTACGGGGGAAAGGAGTGTGGATAAACCTCGGGAGACAACAGGGAGGGAGCCACAATGTTTTCAATGGGTCCAACGGTGATTGGGGAACACGAAAGAACCAGCCACTGTAGAGAAAGGTAGCCTAAAACGGCTTAGAGGCTACAACATTCCCATCCCAAGCTGGGCAGAGCGGCTGGTGGAAAGCCGGAATGGTTATGCCACTCGTGATGGAACGAAAGAAAGAGAAACAGGCAGACTTGAAAATCTGCGACAGGTTGACAAAGCAGGGTTGTGCCAGGCACCGACGAACAGTTTGCAGCCGAACCAGATGGGGTGAGATGAGGCAACGGGTGTCGACGAAAGGAGTCGCTGTTGCAGCCCAAGAAGGCCCCACGATAGAGCGAAAGGGAACGAAAACTGCCCGAAGATTAGCTTGTTGCTGTTGACTTGTATTCGGTCGCTTAAGAAGGAATGATAGAGAGAACCAGGCTTTCGAGGTCCGGAGAGACGAGGCGTCGTCAGGTGGAAAAGGAGACAAAAGAAGAGACGATCGCCAAACCTCAGGGAAGTGGAACGGTGATCAGCTGGCATTGGTGCAGCGGTAGATCCGGACGAAAAAGAAACATGGCGGAAGACGGACGAGAAACAAAAGGGTTAGGATGAAGCGACCATGACAACATGGCCGCTAGAGAACATAAGATACTGAGTCCTCGTAGCAAGCTCTTTTAATAGGAGGAGTGTGCGCATGTGTGCACACTTGGGTTACCAAGCTGGCTGGATCCAAACAACTTTAAAACTCTAGGAAGTAAAGCAGCATTATGAGAACATAATGCAGAAATTCACAGGCAATCCATATTTTCTACCAGCAACAAGAAATTAGAGGTGCATCGCAATAAGTTTCAATAGTAGCAGAATAACAATATGCGCAATGCGGAAGCAAAATGGAGGATTGGCTCTACCCGATATCCGAGATATCGAGAAATTAACAATAAATCACAAGGTTAACAAAGAAGACAGTCTGCATTACAGACTGGCTTTGTGAGAATACAAGATACCCTAATCTAAAAGAGAAATAAAAGACAACTCACCCAACTGGTAGGCGATCCCAGGACTTCCCATATGAGTGGGCGACCACTGTAGCCAGAAACCTGCAGTTAGGGTTCGCCCCGGCACCATAGTGGTAGAGCGCCCGGCTAGTATGCATAAAGTCCTGGGTTCGAGTTCCAGCCGGGACAGTTGTCTTTCCTTTCTTTCTCAGATTAAATTTATATTGTATTCACACAAGGCCAGTCTTTATTATTATGAAAGTCTCTTCCCAATGATGAAGGTGACTGGGGCGGAACAGGCAAGCTTACACGCAGCGCTGGAACTTAATGGCAGCTTAGATCTCGTCTTTACTGATAGTACTTTCTTTATCTTCGTTGGCTGAAATGTTGCAGAAATTTAGCGACTGTGCTGCTTTTGACGTAAAAGCAAATGTAGTTGCCTTTGACAAGATAACAAATGTGCTGATTCGACGAAATTGTTGAAACTCCTTAAGAAATTCCTCATAAAATTCCAATATGAAATTGCTTAGGACGAAAGTTTTAAAAATTGTGACACTCAGTAGTGAACTGGAGAGTTGGTTGACTGTTTATGAATTGTTTATGTTTTATTCCTCAAAAGCGTCTGAACGCTTCAAATAACTGGATTCGGAGACGTAAAAAAATTATTGAAACGAGAACTAGAATCCGTAAACTGTTCTCATACTAAGGAAAAAAACGCTTGATCGATCACCTTCCCAGACTTGGAAAAAATTAGTGAATAAACTGTGGCTAAAATCTAAACAGCAAAGGGACACTAAATAAACTTTCCTGTAAGGTTTCAGATACTGTAGTGTTGCTTTACTGTGTAGTCCACGTGAAACCTTACTGCTGAAATCAAATATTTTTACCATTTTTACTTTTGCACATGATAGATCAACCCCCCCCCCCGTATATAGCCGCTTTTATATACCATTGTTGTGATTTTCTGTTAGCAGTCACAACAGTCATTTTCCGTTAGCTTCAATTAGATTTAGTTAGATCCAGGGTTAAAGACATAGAGGCCTAGATCCCGTTTGCATGAAAATATTGTGAGTGGAAAAAAACATGACGTCATCAGTACTGTGCCTCTTTGTTGAAAACACAATTAGAATCTATATAACGAAGATCATAATATTTGTTTGTTTGTTTGTCGCCAGATTACCGAGATTCCCACTCCTAATTCTATCAATAATTCTTTCGTTTGTTTGTAGTTTCTGTCGAACGGAATAATCTGTATAAGTAATGATTCGAACTTTCTTTTCTACAAAGAGGTATAGTACTGATGACGTCATGTTTTTTTCCACTCACAGTATTTTCATGCTGACGGGATTTAGGCCTCTATGGCTCTTAACGCAGGACCTAACTAAATCTAATCAAAGCTTGGGCGACGGCTAACGGGAAATCACGTGTATTTTCATGCAAAAGGGAAATCACAACAATGCTCTGTAAAATCGGTTATATATGGGGTGCTGCCCTAGTAATTACTTAAGCAGACAATTCTAATGAAAGACACGCAAACAAACACTACGGACTTTCAGTAGAATTATGATTATCGAGATTCCCACTGGGGACACACACACAAAGAAATCTTACGATCTTAGTTATATGTATAGATTTAGGGTTCGTGCGAGTCCTTGAAAGCCTAGAAATGTCCTGGAAAGTAATAATGAAATTCCATACCTGAAAAAGAACTTGAAAATCTTGAAAAATGATACTGACAAAGCTGCGTTAATGATCAGTGAGACGGTTACGAAAACCACCAAAGTACTTTTGAAATTTCGTTCCAAATTTTAAACAAGTATAGAGCAGTGACATTTGCCGCCATATTGGTACCAGTATGCGTTTTGGAGGCATAACTACAAGGTGCATGACATAAAAATGGAGGGAAAAACAACGGAAGAGCGGATTTCTTAGGCTTAAACTAACGTTGTTTTCTCCAACAACAAAAATGGCGCGTTTTAGGTCTAAGAAATCACTCTTCACACCATCGGCTTCAGTATGACGCCCTTCTGTTTCTCTCTACAGTGCCCCTTGCAGCTAACCCATTAAGGCTCCAGCATAGAGTTATATACAATAATACTATGTCGTGTCACTGCTCTATAGCATGTCAGAGGTAACGGTCAATGGTGTCTCCATTAGCGACGATAGGCTTATCACAAATACCCTAAATGATGTTTTCAGTGAGAATTCTTTTTTGTTTTCTTTATACATTTTCCCTCTAAATTAATCAACTTCAATTAAAAAATTAATTTTTATAAATTAATATTATTATTTCAAACTAACCCTAATAATTAAAGTATATAAAGTTTTGTTGCATACCTCGAAAATGGCGAAAACTTGACGGAATTTTAGGAAGTTTTATTTTCGGAAAGATTTAGTTGACTTTCCAACGTTAACTGAGACGGAATGACTAAAAGATTTTTAGCCTAACAGAAAAAAAAAACTGCAACTGGAGAATGAAACCATCATTTCAGTTTTCCGTTTCGCCAATTGGGCAAGATTTGTGAAATTTCTTCAGGTGGTAGGAATCCTTGTTGTAGAGCTTTAGTTGCACTTTAACTAAACAGAACTCATGGTAGTGATGGACTAATAGCCGAAAGACTAATCAAACGCAATGGCCAACTCAATTTTCAGTTTTGCTACTCCAAAAACTTTCGCCAAGTTACGGTGGAGCTCCCCCTCCCCGGCCAGTACGGCCCTGCTGGAATGTGTTAAAGATCCCAAAATTATCAGTTCATCTAATTTTCATATACTATTTTGAATCTTCGTCACTCCAAAAAATTATTATTAATGTTTTCAACTGATGCCTACCTGGGGAATGTCAAAACAACCACTTAATCTTATGTCGTGTCCGCAACTAGATTAAAAAAGAATCCAGTTATGATGAATTACAAAGCAGGAAGCAAAACCTGATATGGCAAAATCACTAGATATGAGAATAGCGGCAGAGTTTGGTGAATACAGTAAATTTTCTAAACGTAAAATAATGCGTTTTGTGTCTATTCGATGGCACCTTGTTTTGTCGCTGTTATACTTGCTCCCTTTGAAGCTAAGTAGATTTTCTGTGCCATTTACTTAAAATTGCTAAGCCAATCATATTGACACATGACGTGCTAACTAGTGGCACTACAGTCTAAGGGAAAATATTCATGAGCAGCTAAGGAGTTGGTCAGAAGGATACTGAGAGTCAAAGCCACCTCTTGCCTGAACGAGTCAACCCGATTACTAGTAGTGTTGCTTAATTTGGCCGTCGCAAAATCTTCGTCATACTCAGGTTTTTCTTCTCCAAATAAAGACTCGCATTCATCTGGTTGCGCTTGCCAAGCTCTCAGTTTATAGGCATATTTTGGTCTTTTTTTAACAGAGGGTTACTCTGATGTTGTCCTTGGAGTGGATTCCTTTTGTTTATTTGGAAGGTATATAATTGCTACTTAATCCTACGTATAGGTTTATCAGCCACCTTTCCGAGGAGTGAGATATAACAATGTCGAGGCCCGCAGGGCCGAGCCATTGTTGTATCTCTCCGAGGAAAGTGGCTGGTAACCTATTTATCACCCAATTTCGCGATCTCAGTCCGACAACAATAGTATAGCACGCACACAACAAAGGATGAATCGTGCTGACGTTTATTTGCTCAAAAAGGTCGACACTGCGACAAAGATGTCATTGTTGACAGCATTGTTATTTCTTGCTTAGTGAAGGGTTCTGTGGTCTTGTTTATTGATTGTAACTCGATTCCGAAGTACCCCATCACCGTACATACCACAGAAACTCAACGACGAGCAACCCCTTCAGACAGCTTCCGTTAATTTTTTTTTAGGAGAAGTCGTTTGAAGAGGCTATTCGGCGTTGAGTTTCCACGGTAACTGAATCGTAAATAACCTTTACAGTTCAGTGTCATAATGTTTTCGTGCTACAAGAAAAAATAAATAACAAAACGAAAGCATTTTTTCTTGCTTAAGCAAAAAAAGCTCTTCACGGTTCTGTTTTTAATTTTAATTGAGATTGTAACGTCCCTTTTAACATCTGGAGCAAGCATAATGTTCTTTAATTCATAAGCAGGCGGGATACCAAAGCGTGATATCCAAGAGCAGGCGTGATATCCGATATCACTCCTCCTTTTGCATCTCAGTCCTAAACCATTGTTGTTATATCGTCGTGTTCCATTGTTAAAGGAGTACCGAGATCGTGAAATTGGGTGATAACACGAACTATCATCGTGACTGAGGCGTCGGCACCATGCACTATGTAGCTGTCCACGTTGGAATCTTAGAAGAAGGAATACTTGTTTCAGATATTTCTTGATGCATATTTATTGAAGCAGAATTCGTTTTACGTGTTGATCTCGTACCTCTTGGTATGGATGATAATAAATCCGGATGAGGTTGAGATGGGGTCGAATGGTTATTAGGCAGGGTAAGACGTTATCCGCATCTGTTAGGCGTTATTCAGTATGAGCCATAGTTAACGTAGCTTCCCCTCGTAGAGACTCGATGACCAGTTACCATTTATGATGATATGTGCCTTGTAATGTATAGTGAATTGCATCTTGATCAGTTATTTGTCTTCCTGAGTGGCGTAAAGTTTTCACGCGTGTGAAATAATCAGACATTGTCTCTTCATTAGTCATATTGTGGTTGTGAAACAGGTCTAGGTGGCGTAATTGTACCTCTTGATATTGTATATTAAACCTTGAATTAAGATCATCCCAGATTTCCTTTGTGACAGTGACATTCAACGAGTTCATCAGTTGATGATTACTGAGGCAGTTTGTCAAGAAATACAGTCCAGCATAATTGATGGTACGGCAAGTGCCACATAATGCTTTAGCAGAATCAGCAGGGGCTTGATTGATGATTAATACTACATAATGCCCCTCTTGGTGTAAGTGATTCGCAATTTTGATGCACCATAAATTAAAATCTTGAACATCGAATAAGTTGATGCTCTTGTAGGAACGTTCAGGGTTTGCAACAGCCATAATTTATGTATAATGATTGCATATGATAGATAATTTGTAAAATTGCAATCGTGTGTATAAAGCAATGGAAAAAAGGGATATAAAAAGGATGTAGTTTATAAACTTGATGATTATATTTTCCAGTCATGTAGACAGCCAGCTCTTACTCCATTGTGGTAAATTGTCGTTTTGGATACAAAGTGGGTTTAGCCATCTTGGATTTGATAGGATTAGAAGTGAAAACGCCTTTCATTGCTATCAGTAATCAACCACGCTCTGCTACCAAACGAAGGAGAGAATTCCGTGTGAACGTATTACTGTTGAGAAAACACTGGTGTAATAATAATCTATTGGTTTATTACAGTTCAGGGTTTAACCAGAAGGTTTACCAGTCCCATCACAATAGTCACCATTAACAATATAACAATAAGACTCATATTTTTAAGGTCTTTTTAAGGCTTTTAAGGTCTATGTTAGATCCATTTTAGAATATGCCTCATCAGTTTTGTCCCCTTACTTACTAAAACACATTGTGCAGCGACGCTTTACAAAGCTGCTTCCTGGCCAGTATAATATTTCTTAGCAGGAATGCTTAAAAGTTCTAAATCTATCTACACTCGAAATGCGTCGCCTAGTAAATGACTTGGTCCTCACGTATGGTATATTACATGATTTTTACGACATAAACTGTAGCGAATACTTTTGCATTCGAGGTTATGAAAGAACTAGAGGTCATCCACTAAAGCTTGCAGTTAACTTAATTAAGACTGATTGCCGTAAATTTTTTTTTGCAACAGAATTGTCAATGTGTGGAACCATTTACCTTCCAATGTCATTTTGGCACGATCCGTAAACATTTTTTTTAAAGGTTATTAAACCAAGTTGACCTCTCGAAGTTTGTCCATGTGTATAATGTGAACATCCAACTGTTGTACGCCTACTCAGAAATTTCAAATTTTTATCTGTTATTTGTTTTTAAACACAGGCGAGGTGGTCGCGATCAACCTTGATCCTTCCTTTGCCTATTGCATTAGCAATGAATTTATTATTATGTAACAATACGCATACTCTCATGTTAATTTAATTTAATTTACTTTAATATTGCTATGTTGAGAGGAATGATTGAAGGCAGAAGATGATGTACTGCAAACTTCACTCAACTTTAATGCAGCAATGACATGAAATATTCCTTGGAGGAATCTACAGTTTTGTGATTGAACTGCTTCTTCCCCATTACGCCATAACATTCAAGAAAAGCACCCGTCAACAATACACTACCATGCATAACAATACCATGCAATGTCAAACGTCCTCAACCTCAATACTAGGCATTTAACTCACTACAGTGACCTTATTAAGAGATCAACCTAATTAACCAGGCAACAAATTTAATTTAATTTAATTTAATTTAATTTAATTTAATTTAATTTAAT